>CM042016.1:17235206-17292706 GCA_023525715.1 Cichorium intybus | reverse complement strand
CTTTCACCTCTCATTTTCTTTTCTTAATCGGCTAACATTCTGACACAACAAATTTATCTTAATACAAGCATGTAGAATTTCCGTTATATGGTAGGCAATATAATCCCCAACACCCCGTTCCTAATGGATCATATACCACAAGTACTTGAAACTATCATATGCCTTTTCTAGATCGATGAACACAATGTATAGTCCTTTATATCTCTCCATACGATGTACAAATAAGGACCGCCTCACATATCATAAGCTTTTATTCGAAAGCATAAATAAATCTAAACCATCATTATTCATTTTGCAGTTACCCTCCACCACTCTCAATCTATGATAAACCTAAAGTTGATTAGCATAAACATACATAGACAAAGAAAAGGAATTTACATTTATCCCCATAACAAACCAATAATATGCTTTGAGCAGGTCGCCCATGCAAAAAAAAACTAATATCGTCTTCAAAGTTCAAATCATCAAGATTTCAATACTAGGAAAACAAATCTAAGCTCCAACTAAAAATTAAACTTTGAGCAAGCTTCGAGATTCCGGTCATATGGAGTTTACTATACAATGCTCTTTTAGAGGAAAAGTTTTATCCCATCGAACACAAGAAAGGGGCCTATCAAAAAACTCGAAAATGTCATAATTTTAGGTTAATTCTTTTTTGACTTTCATTGTGACGCATTTTTCTTGTCTTCAGAAAAGAAAACCCCACTCGGTGGTTGCATGATGTTGATGCATGTCTCATATTCACAATTGTTGCTCATAAAATAACTTTGGATATCGTTTCGGTCATATTGCCTTTCATTGATTGGTATCCAAACAAATATTTACATCTAGAGCAATCTAGTGCATTAATAAGATAAAATAGAGGTCCAAATTTCAAAAAAAAGGTCCCATACGAGTGTACTTGGGTGAGGGAGTCAACAACTTTGTGTAGTTGGTCAATCTGGGTCATCAAATGTATTTTAGGTGAACCACTTCGTGTGTGATTTCTTCACAACCCCTTTATCTAATACAATCAATCCAACCCATTTTCGATTTAATGTCCATTCAATGACCTATTACCATGTAAAAGTTCCAAAAAAAATCAAAACTTCTAGATTATTTTAGAAAAAGAAACATCTATGTTATTCCAATGACGTGGACCACTTACAATTTCTAAAACAATATCTGTATGACCGCTAAACAAATGTCAAATTATGTCTAGATAGTGTCCCTAGCTTATGACATTATTTTTAGAGATAAAATATCAAGTTAAGAAAAAACACGATTATCTAATCAATTACCAAATATAGAATAATGAAAGAATGGTCAACAACGTTCGAATGTGATTTCCGAACTTCTTGATGTACTTGAAGCAATTGAAAAATAAAACTTACAGAATTAAAATTGATTTTATAAATTATGAGATAAGGTACATCTATTTTTGACTACGTCTTCTTCCTTCTGACTTTTTTAACAATTGTACAGAGAATCCGAGAGGGACAATTTTTTTCATTGTTTATCAATGCCAACAACATAATAACATTAATATATGTTTAATCATTAAATTATGCCTAATTGGTAGTTTTGTAGCTATACCAATTCAAACCTAGAACCATAAACTAAGCAATGCATTACTCGAAATTACTAAATTGCCTTTTTAACATTTATCTTTTTCACTTTCACACGTTCCAAAAAGAGAAAAATAGGCTAACAACCTCAAGAAAACTTCACAATAACAAGGGTATTTTAGTCATTTTGACAAAATACGCGGGAAGAAGCAATCAAGCCCATTTTAAGCAAACAAATTGAAAAGAAATAGAAATTGCACAACTGCTTTCTTTGAAAGTGTCAGCAAATAAACCAAATAGGCAAATTACCAAATCCAAAATGCTCAAATCCAAAACAAAACAGTAAACAAAAATCCTCCAAAACAAACCAACGATTTTTTCTTCATCTTCTTCCTCTTGAAACCCCAATCTCTACATTCCAATGGTCGCCAATTTCAGATTTCTGCCATTTTTGTCCTTTTTCTTCTTAATTTCATCTTCTTTCATACCCCAATCATCTTCACAACACACCCCACAAAACATTCAAGTCTTTTACCCCTTCCCTCTTCCTCCTCCGCCGCCACCTCCACCACTTCCACCGCTTCCACCACCGGAAACTCCACCTACAGACACTCCCACCACCACCACCACCCCCACCACCACCACCGCCCCGACATCAAAGTCAAGTAACAAAAATGTTGTTACAGCAGTTGCTGCAACTGCAGCAAGTACTCTAGTTTTATCAGCTTTATTATTTTTATTTCTGGTGAAATATAAACGATACCGGAAAGAAAAGGAAAAAGAAATTGAAAAGGAAATTCCAGGTGGACATGGCGGGAATGAAAACAGCAACACACAGAACTCGGTTGTTTCACTGATGAATCAATTTACAAAAATTGAAGGAATCAAAGGTGTGATTGTTGATGAAGAAGGATTAGATGTGCTTTACTGGAAGAATCTAGAAGATGATGAACCTCAAAAAAGTATCTTCAAAAAAGAACTCCCGAAAATCACCGAAAAAGAAGAAGAAAAGAAAATTATGACGGTTGACCATGGACGAAAGTCAAAGAAACTCGACATTCAAATTCCAGAAGTTCCTTTACTTAGAGGAAAATCTTCAGCTTCGCATATTTGGCCACAAGAAGATGAAATCAAAATTCAAAATTCTCTTCCAATTGCAAACTTGAAAAGTCAACTGTCATCACGCTCACCGCCACCAACACCGCCACCACCAGTAATGCCACCACCAGTACCGCCGCCAGTGATGCCGCCACCACCACCACCGCCTAAAACAGGTGGTTTGACTTTGACTTCGACTTCGACTTCTTCATCAACACCACCACCACCATCATCATCATCAAAGGTCAAACTTAAGCCATTGCATTGGGAAAAAGTCAACGCTAATGTGGAACACCCCACCGCGTGGGATAAAATGGATCACGGTTCTTTCAGGTAAATTTTCAAATTTTTGTTTGATGACAAACTTGGGTGCATTTTAGAGTTGTACATGACGCACATACACTTGTACACCATGATTCAGGTTTAATGGTGATTTAATGGAAGCGCTATTCGGAACAGTAGCAGCTAACAAAAAATCGCCACGTGGCACCCCCACTAGTTCCTCAAACCCCCAAAAAATATCCGGCCCACCCTCGCAAGTTTTCATCCTGGAAACCCGGAAATCACAAAACATCGCGATAATTCTCCGATCGTTAACCGTGTCCAGAAAAGAAATCATCGATTGTCTTCTTGATGGAAAAGGAATTGACATAAATACCCTCGAGAAACTCACTCGAATCACCCCCACAAAAGAAGAAGAACAGATGATTTTGAATTACGATCATGACATCACACGCCTTGCAGACGCTGAATCTTTTCTTTATCATATTTTAAGAGCCGTTCCTTCTGCTTTTACTAGATTTAATGCGATGTTTTTTAAGTTAAATTATGATTCTGAAGTGTCGCATATTAAGAGCACGTTAGAGACTCTTGAGAACGCGTGTAAGGAGCTTAGAACACGCGGGCTTTTTGTGAAGTTATTGGAAGCGATTTTGAAGGCGGGAAATCGAATGAATGCGGGAACATCGAGAGGAAATGCTCAAGCGTTTAATTTGAATTCTCTTTTGAAGTTATCTGATGTTAAAAGCAGTGATGGAAAGACGACTTTGCTTCATTTTGTTGTTGAAGAAGTCGTGAGATTGGAAGGGAAACGGTGTATGATTAATCGGAATCATAGCTTACGGAGTAGTACCGCAAACTTAAACTGTGATACATCGAGAGGAAAAGATTATATAATGTTGGGATTGCCGATTGTGGGAGGGGTAAGTTCGGAATTTTGTAATGTGAAGAAAGCTGCGGGAATTGACTATGATGCACTCTCGAAATTGTGTTCCGGGTTGACCGATCGTTTGACTGAAATCATGAAAGCGGTGGAGGAATGTGGCGGCGATGGTGGTGGGCGGGGTTTTGTGAGGGAGATGGAGAAGTTTGTTGAAAGGGCAGAACGGGAAATTCACGAGTTGCATGAAGAAGAAGAACGGGTTATGGGGGTTGTGAAGAAGACGAATGAGTATTATCAAGCTGGGGCTTCGAAAGATAAAGGAAGGAAGCAGTTTCAGTTGTTTGTGATTGTGAAAGCTTTTCTTGAAATGGTTGATAAGGCATGTATTGAGATTGCTGTAAAGTTGCAGAAGAAGAGATCCGGTGGTGGAGAGGCGGCGGGGGCGGTGGTGGTGCCAATGCCAACGTCGCCTAAGCGGCCGTCGGTAAAGTTTCCGGTGTTGCCGGTGGATTTCGTTAGTAGCAGCAGTTCGAGTGATTCAGATGAAGATGAAGATTTGTAAGTAAGGAAAGAAAGGTACAGAGAGATCGATTGTTGTTTGGATTTGAAATGAGGAAATCAAGTGTATCGATATCGAGTTTATTCTTTTCAAAATTCTATGTAATTCTACATTTTTCACGGTACATATGCTTAATCATCTTATGGAATCGAGAAAATCAAGAACCCTAATTGCACAAACTGCAAAATTGAACCAATTGGCCGATTTAAACTACAGGACATCGAAGCCAAACAAGAACCCTAGCTGCAAAAGGTAACTACATTCATATCATGTGAAATCATTTCATGCAATTAAGAAACCGTCAAACCCTAATTGCAAAAAGTTAAAACGTGAAGTAGGCTGACTTGAAATGAAAAGGGCGAAAAGTAGTATACCTTGTTATCCATGTGAGTCGACACAGTGTTCCACCATTGAAGGTGAAAACAGGGGTCTTTTCTTTGCTTTTTGGGAACCTTCTAAAGCTGCTTTAATATCAAATATTTGAGAAAGTGTACATGTGTAATCATTTATTAATCTCGTGATTATATTTCCTAAAAAAATTTAATTATTATTTCTCATAATTTAAAGAGATAATCCCTAAAATAACTAGTTGTACTATTTTTTTAAACTATTATAAAAAGATTAATTCTTTTTACAAAATGTATTTTGTAAAATTGAGGGCACGTTTGTTTCAAATTTTTTAATGAAATTCAAAAGAATTAGAAAGAGAAATTTTGTTCAAAACGTGTTTAGTTAAAAAATGGATGGAATGAAATTGTGTAAAATTCCATCAAATTCCATATATATAATTGAATTTATCATTCATTTGTATAATTCCAAATAATTCAAATTTCATTGACTATTTTTTCTTATCTCCTATTAAAATGACATATTTAACTTTATAAATAGTTGTTTAGTCATTTTATATGATTTATATTAAAATTCTTTCGATAAAGTTTGCAAACTAACAGTATTCAACAAATAATTTAATTTCATTATCTGTCAACCAAACGCACTAGGGATTCAAATTCTTTCGGATTCCAATTCCGTCAAATTCTCATTCATCTTAAATATTTCAATTCCTTTGTAAAAATTCTGTGAACCAAACGCCCTCTCACTTTGTATTTTTCGATTTACAAAGTTACTGTTACAAAATGTATTCTGTAATTATCTCTCCTAAAATGTTTTTAAGACATGATCTTCATCATGTAAAATTTTTTTCACTTGTTTTATTCAATATTTCGAAAAACAAGAAAAATATTTGCAAAACAATAAACTTTTTGTAAATTACGAAAAAGTTAGTCAAGATTCGTGGGGAAATTAGTAAAACCATTTCGTAAATCAAAATTACGAAAAAGTTTGATAGAGTAACTGTTGGAAAAAAATTATGAATTTAATATTGGATAAAAATAACATTGTGTGTGACAGTGTGTTGGTTTTGAGAGAAAACCTAATATAAGAAAATACAAGTAGGTTTGCTGGTAGAAGTTTGAAAGTGAAAATGTTGAGAGTTTGAGCTTAGATTAATAGTCAAAACTTGTTTATAACATGTAATGCTAAAAGAAATCCTAAATGTAGCTTGGTTGAGTTATTAGAAAAAGAAAATTACAAAATGGTAAAGCTTTGCTACAAGTTCGAGCTAAAATTTGTCCAAAGTAACAATAAACTTATAACAAATCACTATGCTAACAGGGTTGGAACGTTTGCTAGTTGTTAAATATAATTTTCCCTTTAGAAAAAGCAGGGTGGAATTTTGCTAGTTGTTGAGTAAAATATTTCCTAGAAAAAAAAAAAAAAAAGTCGAATTCTTAATGATTAAGTGAAGAGTTTTGATTATGCTTCTTAATGGCTGGTTTAGTGTGGTAGTTACCACCATTTTTGTATTAGCCGAGTTTTTAGGACATGAAGAAGATTATTTGTTGTACATGTTTGTGTACCAAGTCTTTGCATATCTTGATAATTTCTAGGTGCGTGAGCGTGAGTAGGTATTGCAAAGAGGTACGTTGCATATGGTTGTGTACAGGGTACTCTATGAAGACCAAGTACTAAGTCTTTGAATATGGTTGTGCACACGGGTCTTGAAATTCTACTAGTAAAAATGACTACCTTTACAAATAAATTCTAAATATCATATATCTTCAAAATAATATCGTTAGAGTTTGTAAATATTTCACGAAAAAATTGTATAATTTTGTCTACATCAAAATAATTGTGGATGAACAATTGAACATCACAATTATACCAGGCATAAATAAGTGGCCATACCAGGAATTTTCCACAATAGCTATTGGTTGAGTAATGTAATCTCTGGTACAGGAACGATATGGAACGAAACTTAACTGGACTTAATTGGACTGAACTAGATGAAAGTAAATGGATTATTTATATAACACTTGCTAAGACAAGACTATAAAACGTAGCGTTGATTTTAGTATATTGTCGTTCATGTTTAAATATTAGTTTTAACTTTAGAAAATAAATAATAAGATAGATCATGTACTCATCTCAGGATGTTAAACCCAAATTAACCTCAATTCTCAAGCTTCCAATAGTCATTTATTGAGTTGTAAAGTTGCAAAAACTTTTTATTATACATATTATCAACTTACTTCAAATACTGCTAAATATAGTATCTTACATTCAACACATTTAACATTCTATATTTTCCTTCTCTTGACACATTAATAAGTGTCAAGGATAAATTATTTAATCAGTTAAGGCTATTACTTTGACATGTCATAAATCAATGCTTGTATACTCAATTATGTCTACATTTAAAATATCTATACAACCTTAGCAACCAATTGAGATAATAAGCATTCATAAATTCTTTATCTCAAAACAACGGTAACCCATTTTCCAATTTACCATTCATTGTATTTCTTAAGTTATGTACTAATTCATGAATTGAGTAAACTATATTATTCTTCCACACAAATAAGAATTAGCATAAGTAATTTTCTTATTGAATTATGTATGTGTAACACTGACTTTCAATATAAAGTACATCCAATTTTTTTTGGAAACATTACACCATTTCTAAAACAATCCAAATACATACAAACCAGGTGTACCATATATAAACCAAAAGCATACAAGTGTATCAAAAGGGATGTATAATACATATACAAAATCCAATATCCCGAGTCGGGTCGCTACATTAGTACTATAGTCCACTACTAATCTACTCTAGCTATCCACTTTTTCTTTCCTTTTTGCAGGGTTACTAGGATCTGCAATAACCACAAAATATTCAATTAACAACATTTCCTTTTTGTCCACTTTTAGTTTACCCAACCACTTAGGCTCACTCCAACCACTAAGCCACACTCAAGCCACTAAGGACTCACCAGCCATAAAGGCACCCTCAAGCTACTTAGACATACTCCAGCCATTAACGCACACACTAGCCATTAAGACATACTCCAACCACTAAGGCACTCACATTCCCTCTAGCCACACGAACTTTCAGCAACTTAGGAACTAGCCATACAAGCTTCCAGCTACTAAGGAGCATGTATTTATACACATAACATTGCCAATCACATTACAATGAGGGAAGGGAAGAGGTTACTCGTGGTTGTCAACAAAATTAAAACCCTATTTCTCTCAACACAAAATTGTATACAATGGTAAGGGGTCGAGTCCACGGAGACTTGGTCAATTTATAATTCAACACGATCAATCCATAAAAAATATATTTATAAAGAAAGTAAAATAAAAGGGGGGTGTTTGAGCTAAAATGTAAACAATATATGTAGTTAAATTTGATGGAGTGAATCAATTATGGAGAAACAATCAATATTGAGACTTTATCACAATTCCAACTAGTAGGCTTATCCTCAAGATTTATAGTACAATGTATTTTATTTAATCTAACTTGGTTATAGCATTTCAAAAGCTTGAATTACCTCAATTCTTCTTAGTTTGTATGGAAGTTAGAAAATTTCTTAACAAATGTCTTAATCAAAGTCAAAAATCAAATAAGCATTCAGTTCGTGTAAGTTAACTAGCATAATGGATCTAAGAATCATCAACTTCAAAGAAAGTCGATAAGATTCCACTTCTTTTTAAAGAATACAACTCAATGATTTTAAATATATATATATATATATATATATATATATATATATATATATATATATATATATATATATATATATATATATATATATATATATATATATATATATATATATATATAAGCATCCACTAAAATCATTTGTCACTAATTTGTTTTAGAAATCAATTACATAATTACAAAAACAAACGACAATAATCATTTAAGCATTCAAACTCATGAATAAGAACACAAAAACAATTTTGAGATTTAAACTAAGTTTTATTCATAGATTAGAAACAAATTACTCATAAACCTTTCAAACCCTAACTAGTTGTACATAGATTACACCCAATATATATAATAGTGAACTAGCCAAGCATGGCTAGAACAACAAGTACAAAAGTAAGAAATGTACCAAACATTCAAAGTACAAAGTATGTTGAATCTAAGTGAAGAAAAATGTAGTAAATACTCAAGAAATGCTCCCGAAAATTCTTGGTTCCTCTCCCTGTCGTGTGTACTAAGAATGAATCTAAAAACCCTCTTCCAAACTCCCAAACTAACAGCTCCAAAGGTGAAATGACAAAAATTCCCTTCAACCCAATCTACGTGGGGCGCGCAAAGCAGGAGTAAAAGGCCACTCAGGCCACGTGGACTCACAAAAACCCTAATTTGGGCCTGAAATGGTGTTTTTCAGCAAAAGTGTACATGGTCTCTTTCCTCAAATGTTCTAATTCGGGGTTGACTTCTTGTTGACCTCCTTTTGGGCTCTAGAACTCTTTGTTAGCCCAACAACATTCTTTTGGATCCAAAGCTTTATCCTAACCCAACATCCTCTTGTCATCCAAGCATTTCAAAAAATTGCCCCGCTCCGTTCCCGAACAAATCCCGCTCCGTGCTAGTTCTCAAAAAATATCTACAATTAACACAAAAAACTAGAAAGTATCTCCTATTGATAAAAATAACAAAAATGGTAAATATGCATGAAAATTACACTAAAAATAAATTAAAATGTGTTAAATAAATTAAAAAAATAATAATACTTATAAAGCATTAGTTACTCGCATTAGTTGCAAGGGAGTACTTTAGCAAAAATACACCAAATGACACTTCCATCACAAATCAACCTACAATTTGTTTCAAACGTAGATATATAAGCATTACATATTTATCTAAACCTCTCTGCACATTTTGCAGTACTTAGGGCCTAATAGAAATCTAATTTTCCAAGGCCACTATCATAACACCATAAATATAACTTTTTGTAAAAAAAATGTCACGTAGCGAACCGGTCCTTCTTGCGCGGCGTCCATACAATGTAACGACTCCCATGGGGGGGTCTTCAGACGCTTCGCGTTGCGACCTTTATCAAATGACCAGACCATGTTCTGTAACAATTCAGACCATTCTCAAGCCTTAATTTGGCTTCTTTTCAATCTATTTCAACACTAAATACTTAAAACTAGTACTTACATCACTTGTTAATCTAGGGCTTGTGATAAAACTCCAAATCAAGGCCTAACCTTTGGGACGTAACTTAATCATCTTAATAAGCACATTTGTCGTGTTGGTTTTATAATCCTGCTATTGTTCCCTCTGTATTTCCAGACTGTTTGCTAGCTAGTACTTGCTTCTAACTTTATTGTTAATATCAACATTCATTGTTTGTGTTCCATAAATTATATACCCTACTTACCATTTCTCCTGTTTGCTTACATATTCATTGCTTGTATCTATTTTCTATTTATTTAGTTAAACTATTGTTCTTTTTTACATTGTGGGTTGAAGTTTTATATATATTATTATATCAAGTGAATATGGCCTCGTGTTCTTTTTTTATTTCTTATGTCTGAGGTTGTCTATGAAAGGAATTGCTCTACCCTTTCTAAACTTCGAATGAAATTATTTCGAGAAGGGGAAAGTCGATTAGTAAACACTTTTGATGAAACAATTGTGTACTTGGTTGATTCGATGAAAATACAAAAGATTTAATAAGAAGATTTATATTTAAGATCTTATAAATGTAGAAAGAGAAACGACATATAACTTTGTACAATCCTTTTTAACAGATTTTTTTATTGGAATATATTTGTTATATTAGCAAAAAAAAAAAAAAAAAATCACATTTGGGCATTTAATGAGAAGAAATTGAGTATCAAAGGTATATGAGAAGAATCGAGTATTTAAAGATATAGTTGTCTCTGAATGACTTTGTCCACAACGTGTACATGGTCAAAAATATTCTTGAAACATTGTTTTTAATGTTTACGTCCTCCGTCACAATAAAACATTTGTCACTCAACGTCATCTCAACACCACTTACTACACTCACTATAGAAAATACCTATCAAATCAAATTAACTTCCACATCATCTTCTAATTATTATAAAATTAATTTTTAAGATAAAAATAATTTTAATTTTATATATATATATATATATATATATATATATATATATATATATATATATATATATATATATATATATATATATATATATATATATATATATATATATATATAGAGAGAGAGAGAGATAGAGAGATGTGTGGTGGGAAATGAGGGTGCTCACGGTTCATCACACAACATAAGTATCCCAACATGTCACATACATGGGGATGGTATCGATCGATGGTGTGGTCGCGATGCCATGTAGGTATCATGTTTGTGGTGTGCCACCCACACCCTGCAACCTTAAACCACAAATCATGCATGTCTTTTTAGATGCGAGTTCTGTATAGTTGGTCTTCTCCTACGATTAAACAATACTTTGGAAATTTTTATTTGAGATATAAATATAGATAACTCAATGTTTAATTGGTTATTCATAATTTAAAGTTTCAAGCAAGCTCATCCATATATATACTTGGTGAAATGACAGTATTTGTAACGACCGTTTTTCCAAAAAAAATTGTGAATAGTAACTCCGGCGTGAATAGTAACTCCGGCGTGAATAGTAACTCCGGTGTGAATAGTAACTCCGGGGTGAATAGTACCCGAGAAGTGAAGTAAGCGCTTACCTCGTGATGACATCGACGATGATGTCGTGATGACATCGACGATGATGTCGTGATGACGTCGTGATGACATCGACGATGATGTCGTGATGACGTCGTGCTGACATCGTGAATAATGTTTTCAAGCCCTATAAATAGAGGCCCAACTTCTTCATTTCAACCCACAATAAACACCAAACAACCTTATGATATCGAGGAGTGTTCTGGTGAGGAAAATAGGTCGGGAGGAGTTAGGAGCGAGCGGTAGCTGGTAACGAGGTGCTCAGGAAGTGTTGGAAGAGCGGAACGGGAAACGTGCCAAGGCTTTGCGAAAACGCCAATCTTAAGTGAGTAATCACTATCGTATTTCTCTAGTAGTTTATAAGTGTTAAACTATAATATGTAGAGGTTATACTATTCGTAATTCCAAAAAATAATACCGAGTGATTTACTTACGAGGATGGTGTCTAGGCCGATTACTTGGGATCTGGTTGTTGGATTTTCCGAAAGGCTAAAATGCTGAAAGGATCCTGCCACCCCAACTAATCTTCTACCTGACTATCCTTTACTTGATAAATCATGAGGTATCATGTTGGAATTATGGAAGGGTCTAGTGAAGCAACTATGGTATAGTTAAGGAGTAAAGAGTGATAAATGTCTTACTGTGTTAACAGTTAAAGAGAGAATACGAAGCAGAGATAAACGCTGTAGTCGACTATAATCAGGTGAGTTTCTCACTACATTGTGTAGACGTTATATGTCCTTTACTGTATTTTGTGTGCTTATAAGATGTTTATAAGATGTTGGTAAATGTTACCAAGTTGTGTGTATATTATTGATATATATATATATATATATATATATATATATATATATATATATATATATATATATATATATATATATATATATCTTTCTGTTATAATTGTATGGGTTGGGTTATGGTGTGTGTGGGCTCGACGTACTGAGTAATATAGAGATACGTGCAAAATACACTAAGCAGATACGCATGACTCGACGTACAGGGTATGCACGACTTTAAGTGCTGAGCATGGGAATTAGATTTACTGAGCAAATACGTATAGGAGGTTATAATCCAATATACAAGGTAGAGCAGATTATGTGACGTGTGGTTGTATTTTTCCTGTTAGGGGTAAAGTATGTGTAACTGATATGCTGTGTAGTTGTTGGAGCTCACTAAGCCGTGTGCTTATCCTTTCCTATTAAATTACAATTTCAGGTTGTACAGATGGAAATGACGGTCAGGCATGACGAGTACACACTGATGCTGCTTGATTGGGGCTTCATGCGGTGAATTGATGTTTAAAATGATTTCTAAATATCTTCAAAATGTTAATTATTGAATAAATTGATATTTATTTAAATGAAGATGTTTTATTAAAAACCGGGTGTTACAGTATTCATTCTCTTCTTTATACTTGTAAGTTAAAAATACAATATCACTGTACCAGTGTTTCAATCCAACCATAAAAATTTGTCGAAGTGTTCAATCCAACCATAAAAATTTGTCGAAGTGGACTGTGTGTCTCGACTCTGGAGGATGTTTGAAAAAAGGGACTACCCAAATTGTTGTATCACTCAAAATAACAGTTACGTACTTTTTTTTCTTACACATTATATTTCCTTATTATTATTTGTATGATGTAATTGAGAATATCTTATAGAAAGTTCTTTGTTTTTGTCTTAACAACCCGGATGTGTTTGTCGTTTTTATATAACTCATATTGTGACACTACAAATCTTCCCCAAGATTGCCCTAGCACATATTATTCAAGAAAAATAATTAAAAAAATGGGCTATGGTTATTATAGATGAACTTTGGACAACAGGAGATTAATTTTTTTTAAGAAAACATAACCATGCATGTATAAAAGATCTCTTACTGTTTTCAAATATACAATTATTGAAAGTTTATACATAATTCTTTGAAATTCATGAACTTACTACTCAAAAAAATTTAGAGTAGATTACATATATGGTCCCTATAGGATTCCATGTTGCATATTTGGTCGTCGTTCGTATGACATCAAAAAAAAGTCCACTAAAATTGGTCCCTTGCTCGGAGAACATTATAAAGCTCCATTAAATTTCTGCAAAATACTATTTTGCCCTTATCTTCATCCATTTTCGTCTTCTTCATGTGTCCATAACTCCAAATTATCTTCAATAATTTTATTATTTTTATGTTTATAAATCAGAATTTTCATCTTCTTCGTGATTCACTTTGCATAGAGAACAACACTGTTGCAAATAACGACTACCAACAACCGAAACAATATAGTCACTGAGAATATGATAAAAATATTGAAGATATAGATGAAAGCATGCAGAGGATGGGTGAAGAAGATGAATATGAATATGAGCTTTGCTTCTATTTAATGTTTAATGTCGTCCGAAACAGGTACCAAATATGCAAATTGTTTTAGAGATCACTTGCACAACAAATAAAATATCTTGATCAAATTCATACTTTTAAATTACTACCATGTCGATTTCGTAATTTACTGTATATTATATAAACAGATTTTAAATTTTATTGCAACTTAAAGACCAAATGATACATAATTAATGACGAGTCTACTATTAAAACTCATTCAAATTTATTATGACTAGCAATGATGCGCCTATTACTAAAGCCCATTTAACTCAATATGATATTGAAGGTAAATTTTTATCATTCATTTATTGGCATCTTAATAAACATATCAAGATTGGGAGTCAAATTGCTGACCGTTAAATCACTATTAAAATTTGATCAAAAATTGAACTGAACCAATTAAAATCGTATATGTTAATCATTTTAACCCTTTATAGAAAGGATATTCTAACACTTATAGATGTAATATAAAATTGGTTTGATTAGGTTCAAAAGTAGTCAGTTGCTTCTAGTTGAAGACTCAAAACTTAATGGTGGCACTTCTTGAAGTCAATGTACATTAAAAAACTTCCAATTTTCAAAAAAAAAAGTTTAGCATCACAAGGCAAGAGCGTTAAAGCAAAAAAAAAAACCCTTTATTTATGTATTAGTTATTAAAAAATATCCTAATTGATTGTTCCTATCTTCCAAACGTGTATCATTGTTATTTTTTAGTTTTAAGTGGTTGATAATGATAATGATAGCCACCTCCAAAACCAATGAATATGGGGTGAAACAGTGACATCTGCGTTTTGCCCGTTAAATTGTCATTAAGCTTTCAATTATTGGTTTAAGTCTGATTAATTTAAGACTTGTTTTTTTAATCATGTAGTTTATAGTAAGTTAATTATCATATAAATTAAAATGTAAAAAGAAAAAAGACATAGATGATAATGGTCGCTTTTAGATGATTTTTAATATAATTTTCAATTTGACTACAAATATAACGGCTAAATATCATTTGGCTTGATATATTTTATAATAAATGGTACGGTTTATTATCTAAGGGAGCCATGTCAACCTTTTTCAAGGTTCATATAGGAGGTCAATTGTAAAACATCGGAGGTCAATTGTAAAACACCAGTAATATTTGGCATGTCAGGTTTTAAACTTTGTAACTCTTGTATAAAATTCTACACCTCAACCACTAGCAATATTTAGTGTTTCTTCATATTTGAAAAAGTAGAGTTGTTAACGTATAGCAAATTTATCATAATAGAAAACTGTAAATTTGATCCATGTGTTTATCAAAAAATTATGGTTCAAGTCCCTAAAATACAAATTTTGAACATAATAGCCTTATGGGCATGTTTCATACCTATAGAAAGTCATCTCCATACATTTAATGAAGGTATGGGTTTTGGATCTCATGTGTAACTATATAAGATAGTGTAAAGTAAACTTTGAGTTAGTTCTTTTCTCTCCTCCTCATGAAAGTCGACGGCTTCTTCTTGCCCTCTCTATTACTCCTTTGTGAAAACTGGTTAAGGATATTAGTGGCTAGAAATGCTTCTCATTAAGTACTTAATTGTGTTAAGTACTTAAAGGCTTAAGAAGTTCATGATACAAGAAGGGAACTAGCATTCCAAGTGCCTTACTCTTGGTGGTGGATACATTATAGAGAAACTCTTTCTTGGGGTTTTTGTCATCTTCATCAACTCCCAAAAATCAAGTGAGATCAAAGTCTACAAAGGTTTTCTTCTTTACATCCTGTGTGTTGTCATAATATTTCTAGTTCATGTAATTAGATCCTCTTGGTGGTTTTGTTAAAATGGTATTAAAATAATAGTTATTTTAAAATTGCTTCCGTTTACCCATCAGATCCAATATGTGGTATGATCTTATACAGATGAATGGGAAATTATTTCTATAAAAGATACACATTGTAAACTTCGAAAAGGGTTGTTAAAGGCATAACAAAATCAATTTTTATGTGAAATTCAAGTGTTAAAATTTGTTATTGAATTCCCTTTTATTTTGGTTATCTAATCATTTTGTTGGATATTTTTTATTGGCACAAAAACATACATTTAAAAAAAATATGTATTGATTATATATTTATCCCATTAGATTTATTTTGATGACATTCTAACATATATTGAAGTGCCTGAAAAAATGCACCCAATGCAGCTCTTTTCAACAGCTTAATGCAACTTTTTTAGTAAAAGGTTGCTTGATCTCATGATCAGAGTATGCTAAGGCAACTCTTTTTAGCAACCGTGTGTAACCTCTTCCAAAAATGTTACACTCTGATCTAAGTGATATATTATTTAAAAGAGATGTTTTTCTTATTAGATGGATCCAGTAGCATGTTGCCTCAATTGGACATATGCTTGTGATGTTTTGGTTGTCTTTTGTGATGTAATATTTATTTCATGATCTACGTGACGCTTCTTGAATTTCCAATGTGATTTAAATTTATTTTGCAAATGTAAAATAGCTTAGAAGTTGATGGAAAATTATATTAGTGTATCAATTGTAATTATTGAATATCGAAGACCATCAAACAAGGAATGTAGATAGTAGAGACTTGGTGATGTTCCACCGGAGAATCAAGTATCGATAACGAAGCAAGTGGAGTCCTGAATCATTCTCATTTTGGTTGTTTTGTCTCTAAAATGATCAAGTTTTTCCATGTGTTGACTCACCAGAAAAAAAATCATAGGATTGAAACAATAGTTATTGTTATTTTTTATGTGGTTGTATTTGGTTAATTGTAGGTTTTTACTATAAATTGCATGACTAGAAAAGTGGATATTAAAATTAAAAACAAAACAATTTTGTTAATGAGTTAAGCAAGGACATGCAAGTGAGTTTTGGCAAAAAAGAATTATCAAGCGTTTTATAAATATTTTAGTCAAAAGCGTCGGTTATACATTAGAAAGCTGAAGTGTTGTTTGGCTGTTTGAGAAACACAAGTATCAGGGGGTCGGACATCACGTATTTAAATGGACAATCTACTATCTTTTTTTGTGATCTGAGACATACCTGTCACAATAAGAGAGAAGCATAGAAGGGATTATACATGCCAATGTTGACTTAGTAAAAGTCAATAAATCCTACAAGAATCTAAGAGTTTCATAGAGATTGAAATTTATAAAAAGTTTTACTTGAGCACATAGGTCCTTCTTGCGATTACAACATACCTTTTTGCAACTAGAAGTAAAATATAGATTTTAGCTTTTGTTAAAATATTCTTTTATGTAATTAATTTTATAAATGGTAATTATCAAAGTAGTAATAGAACTCTTATTTGATAGATTTCTTCAACAAAATTTTCTCTGATACAAACTTTTCATTGTCTCATTGTCCTTGTTATCGTCTTTATCTTTTCTTTCTCCTATTTATATATATAATTAATCCATTAAGTTCTTAATCATCCTTTCTAAGCATGTGCAATGCTCTTTTTATTATCAAATTGATCATTTGGTTCTTATAACCAAAATGTCAAATTCTTGAAGAATATAACATCATATAATTTGACAATATTCTAATGTTCATGGATGGTATAATCAACTTGTGCCTACATCATTGCTATCAAACTTCTTGAACATCACGAAATATATCATTTAAACTTCTACACTTTTAATCTAATAATTAAATATGTAATCATGTCATATTTGTCCAATACATGTTATTTCCTGTGGATAACTGTTTACACAACTTATATCATGATTATTCATCATCAATGTAACGATATGTACAACTCTTCAAAATTAGGTTCCATAAGTTCATCCAATATAGTTCAGTTAAAACCATATAAATGATAGATAATTGCTTATTGTCTTGATTTCTTGACTCTAATGGCAAAAGCCCATTGATCTTCCTTTAATTCTTACTTGAAACTCTCATATGAACATTATTACACCTTGGTTCACCCACACATAAGCTCTCAGGTGAATAAAGATGAAATTATGTTCAAATTAGTCGAAAATACCATGTTTCCGACTGCTAAATGGAATCATTTGGGTGTTCCACATGTCAAACTACAGAGGAGGAATATAGATATAATGTGGCCAAATGGAATCATATTTGTGGGGTTCAACCCACGTACTGGTGACTCAACCAGTTACTAACATATCCTTGAATATTTGAACCCTCAGAAGTTTCTCATATGGACAATGATTGACCCAAATCTTATTGCATTGTATTCTTTACGTCATATATTATAATCAAAATTCAAACATCGAGAAGTTATGCATTTTAAACTCTAAAGCAGGCTCAACCATTTTCTTAAATCGCTAATTCCCAAATAGTCATCACTAAAAAAAATTCTTCCATTCCTAACTTCTTAATTATCATTAATAATAACTAGGCTAACTTAATATAAGCATGTATTTCACAAATTTTGGCCATTAAACCAATTTTCCTTTTTCCTTGATTTTCATACTGAAAGGGTTTGAGTCTAGCTTTACATCCTCAAACGTGACAAAATTGTCATCATGTAAAATATTCACAAAAGTGTGATCATTTGACTACATAAGTGTTACATATAGTCATATTGACATCCTAATTTATTAAGTACTCAAAGTTTTGGATGTTATAAATAGGACTTGGAGCCTCAAGCCATCCCAGGAACACTTTATACTCTCCATCATCACGTCAATCATACCTCCTTACAAGACTTGGCTGCACTAGTGTGGATCTCTAATCTTGCATCACGTATTTTGATTCATGTGCTCTAATTGGTGTGTTGTTTTGGAGTGTGCACTGCTTTTCAGACAAGTTTGAACTTTCTTAGAATGCATTTGCTTGATTTTCTTGAATCCATCAATTATTAAAAAATCCAATATTTTCTTAATTTGTGAATAATTAATTTTATGGAGTTAGAGTGTCCAAATTTTAAAGATTGTGTGTTGGAGTTGATGGTTTCATGTTCACTTGGTGTTTTGCTTTAAATTTGACAGAGTACTCTTTTCTAGATCTTATTTGCAACCATATTATCATAAATGCAAAATTTATACATTTTTGTGTAACAATTATGTTACATGGGGGATGGGATTCTCTAATTAAAAGTAAAATATGCTACGTGAAGCAAGTTGAAGTTTGAGAAGAGATTGAAGAAGAAAAACAGAGAATAAGGGGTGGTCGTCTATAGCTACTAACAAATGATAAAGAACGACGAGAGATATTCATATTGAGACGCAAGGATGGACATTAATGGTGGTGGGATAGGTGTGTATAGGCCATTTTAGTTTAATAATAACAAATAAATATTGCAATAACCGACAACATATATAAATTTTTAATGAGAAAAAGACAAAATAGACTAATTTCATTTACCGCTTTTTAAGAAATAGTTAAATTTTAACTTAATATCTAAAGAGATCTCATATCCAAAATAGTCACGGATCTCGCAAATAACATCTGCAAAAGCAATGAATAAGCCGAGTTTCAGCTGCAAAGAAACCTTATATTGGCCGCTAAATGGTCCGCATATATTAAACATATTTTTCTAATCTTTCTTTACTTCTACATCATTTTTCGGGTGAAAACTTCTAGAGAATACTTCGAAAACCTTCATTTTTAAACATTTAGACTATGTTTGGCAGACTAACTGAAAAATTAGCTACTAGCTGAAAAACTAGCGGGTACCTAGAAAACTAACGACTAACTGAAAAACTAGCTGATAATAAATGACGTTTGGTAAAAACTAACTGATAAAAATAGTTGGAAATCGTAAAATGACATGCACAAAATTAATCAAATATTATAAGAAAAAACATAATATATTAAATTAAATTAAAGTAAATATTAAATAAAAGTTTTCTGATTTTAATTTAAATTTCTTGCATCTCATATCATATTCGCAATAATATCACGAAGTTCTCGCATCTCGTGACGTGACTCTCGAAAATGGAAATCAAAATTGTAGACAAATGTTTTATCAATACGTGTAGTTAGTAGTATATTGAAGGGTAAACTTTGAATATTTGAAAATTTGCTTTAAATGTTACACATGATATAAAACGCTAACTTATATACTAGATTTTGGTCCGCCAAATATGTAAAGTGAAAAAAAAACTCAAAAAAAAGCTTACAAGCCAGATATAGCGTGTCAAACATAGCCTTAATTTGCTATGGAATGTTCTTTGAAGATTTTTATCACAAAAAGGAATTCAAAAATTATTTTGTTTTTGATTATTTTTGCAAATAAAATCTCATAAATTAAGAATTTGGAAAATCAAATCTACAAAATTCTCTTAATTTTTTATATAAATTTGTAGGTCAAAATAATATAAGGCATTTTTTTTTATCGAAAGGTCTTTGGAGATTTTACCATAAAAAAGCTTACAATTTTTTTTTTTATATTTTCGCAAGATGAGGTCTATAATTCTTTTTTAATTTTTATTTTTCAAAACGATATAGCTGGTGATTTCTTAGACCATTTATTGATTTAGCAAATGTAATTTACGAAAACTTTTGACTATTTTTTAACATTGATCAATGAGATAATATATTTAAGAAGGTATATAAATCATTTACTTTTTTAGCCATTTACTTTGGACAAAAACTAAATCCAAAAATAATAATGATTTTGGTAAAAAGAAAAAAATAAAAGAGAAGAAAATTCGAAGAACGATCCAAAAAAAAACTACAAACAAGTGAACAACTACCAATTTTACAGTTTAATCTTAATCTTAACGATAAACTATTATATAATAACAGCAATTGATAAGAATTGAAAAGCACGCTGAAAGAGTGAGGCAAAAAATGCTTGGTTTTGTTTTAAAAAAAGTTAAATTTACTTTTGCTTTAGATTGACTTAATCTTAAAATCTTTATTATTAAAAATATAAATAAATAAAAACCCAGATAACACGATAGTCAAAAATAAAATAAGATATTAAATTTAAAACAGCCCATAAATAATTTTGGTGATAACCAGAGATAACTTAGTTTTTTCAATTAAATGTTTCAAATCTAAAACATTAATTTTGTAATTCTGTTACATTAAATTTGAGATTAATACTAAAATTCGACAAATGATATCGATCTGTTTCAGAATCCAAACTAACCAACCCAACCAAATTGAGAAACATTTAAACCAAATTAAATATCTTTTAATTTCGTTCTTTATCACAAAAAACCCTAACGAAATAGTCTTTTAATCTAATTCTACCAATTAACTACTTATAATCCATAAGTCTAACGGTTTTTGACCTATATGGGTAACTATGTTTCCAAAGTGTACAAATTTAGTCACTTAAGTTTTTTTTTTGTAAAATACATCATTTATGTTTTAAAAACCTGTTGATCTCATCATTATGACTGGCTAACGTGGGTAACGTGGGATTTTTGACCTATATGGGTAACTATGTTTCTAAAGTGTACAAATTTAGTCACTAAAGTTTTTTTTTTTTTTTTTTTGTAAAATACATTTTTAAATTTTTTTTATTTTACATTTTTTTTTCATTTTTGATTTTCTTTTAGTTTATTTTTAATTCTTTTAATACATTATTTAAATTTTTTTATTTTTATACAATTTTTATTATATTTTACTTTGTTAGTTTCTTTTTTCTTTTCCATTTTCCTTTTTCTTTTAATTTCTATTTTCTTTTTTTAATGCAATATTTAAAGATCTTTTATTTTTATACCCTTTTTATTATAATTTAT
This sequence comes from Cichorium intybus, assembly GCA_023525715.1. Taxonomy (NCBI): domain Eukaryota; kingdom Viridiplantae; phylum Streptophyta; class Magnoliopsida; order Asterales; family Asteraceae; genus Cichorium; species Cichorium intybus. The sequence continues at coordinate 17,271,248 of CM042016.1, read as the reverse complement.
ATTTTTTAATTATTTTTTCTTTTTCTTTTACTTTATTTTTTCATTTTGTTAATACATTATTTAAAACTCGTCAAACTAGTGGAACACAATTTGCAGTACTTATTAAAAACTTTGACCTGACTTATTTATTTATTGATGTTGCTGACAGCAACGTGGTTAGCACAGGCAACGAGGACGTGGATTAAATATAACACGTTAAAGTTTTAATAGGTATTGCAAATTATATTCCATAAGTTTAATAAGTTTTATTGATATGAAAGACAAAATAAAGATGAACTCACGGTGTTGCGGGAGGAAGAAGACGACGGCGAAGGTGGCAGACAGTGGTAACAGACGATGGTGGTAATGGCGGTACATAGTGGTAGTAATTGTGGAATCTTTTCTTATTTAATAATAATATAAAAATAAATTTAAATCTAAATTAACTAGAAAGAAAAAAATATAATAAAAAGGGTATATAAATAAAACTCTTTAAATAATGTATTAAAAAAAAGGAAAAATAAACTAAAAAAATGAAAACAAAAAAGAAAAAAAGGAAAAAACTAAAAAAAAAGGTAAAATACAATAAAATTGGTATAAAATAAAAAATATTTAAATAATGTATTAAAAAGTAGAACTAAAAGAAAAAGGAAAAAGGAAAAGAAAAAGAAAAATAAAAAAGAAACTGAAAAGATAAAATATAATAAAATTTGTATAAAAATAAAAATCTTCAAATAATGTATTAATAGAAGGAAAAAAACTTAAAAGAAAATGAAAACCAAAAAAAAAAGAAAAGACTAAAAAATATAAAATATATAAAAATGGTATAAAAATAAAAAAAATATTTAAATAGTTTATTTTAAAAAGGAAATAAAAGGAAAATATGAAAAGGCAATTAGGAAAAAATAAAAATTAAAATGTAAAAAAAACTTAAGTGACTAAATTTGTACACTTTGGAAACATAGTTACTCATATAGGCCAAAAACTTCACGTTACCCAAGTTAGCCGGTCATAAGGATAAGATCAGCAGGTTTTTAAAACATAAATGATGTATTTTACAAAAAAAAACTTAAGTGACTAAATTTGTACACTTTGGAAACATAGTTATCCATATAGGTCAAAAACCCTAAGTCTAAAATAAATCAACTTCTTCTAAGTTTGTTCCAAATTTTATATTTTATAGAGTATTGCAAAATTAAAGATAACGAAAACAAAATAAAGAAATATATCTCAATATTCCTCGTAATATACATCACCAACATACCCCTTGTACCCATCCAAACCAATCAGATAAAAACTCCTACAATTTCTGTACACAGCTGTCAAAGAATCTCTGAATCACGATGTCCCCTAGAAATTAAAATCTTAATAAAGTTACACAAAAAAGTATTACTTCCTTTTTCCAATTTTTATTTGATCTAAATGAAATTAAATGAAATAATTGGAATACCCGACGTAATTAAAAGATCCAACGGCTGATTGCTGACGGTGATGATTGCCTTTGTAAAGATCGTACGGCTCCCATAGATGATCCAACGGACACGGTCTCTTCTCATCAAGTCTCGCCCAGGGTTTCCCTTTACCACTCCAATGTAACAAGCTCACCGGACCGGAGTGCAGTGACCGGCAGCTTCCTTTCACATTATCGCCGCCGAGACCGTGTTGGTTCCACCGGTGATGGATCGGTTCAATGTTGCCGCCGAACACTAGTAAAAACGGCGGCAGTGAACCCAATTCGTAGATTCGTTTTTTTCTCTGGACTTCCATCCAGTTCTCGATCCTTTTCCGGTAATTCCCTTTTCGCCATTTTTCCATGTCCATTACCATTACGCCTGTGTTGAAGTAACATGGTTTTCTCGACCCGAATACCCGCGACATCATCGGGTCGGACCAGAAGGTGTCGGTGAAGTAATTTGTGAAGTTGGTATGGCAATACTCCGGTGCCCCGATGACTCGGTTGTTTTGTAAGGTGATGTTCCATAGCTTCTGTATATCATCGACGATAACGACGTCGGAATCAAGATAGATGACCCGATCGACATACGGGCCAAGTATATCGCCCAAATAGTTTCGGGCGTAGTTCAACGGGTTCTCGAGTGCGATCCGGATCGAAGACGAAATCAGATTTATGACTGTGTCTTCACGGAAGATATACACCTTGAAGTTAAGCGATGGAAAAGTAGATCTGACGAGACGAGTCAAGTCCCTTGGACTCGCCGGGTCGAACTCCGCCGCGATGAAATGGAAAAACACATTTTCCGGACAAGAAGCGTGGCGGAGGACTGAGTGTACGGCGGCTATTGAACCTCGTAAGTACTCCAAGTCGATCGTCATTGCGACGTGAATGCTATCGCGTGAGCAGCCTACGCCGTTTCGGTATTCCGGCGCTTCAGTATAGCCGAACAAAACATCAGATCCCGAATGGGCTTCCATATCCCCATTCGCAGGAAAATAACGAATCCCGAAGCACATCAATGGGAAAGATAACAAGAACAGAGCGACAATGGCGTCGTTTAACGATCGACTGCAAAATCGAAAACGGCCCATCTCCGATAGATAGAATATTTGTGCTTCAGATCGCTAATAAATCATATTTTCATCGAAAAAGATGAGGATTAAGCTGGAGAACTGAAAAGATTAGAAGGAAGAAGATGAATCAAACCCCACCACAGACGACTCTAGGATTTATGATTGATGTTTGTGTGTTTGTAGGGAGATTAAATTGGGGGAGTGTGGATAGCTTTCGCTCTCCCTCTCAATCGCTTTCTCTCTATAAATAATAGGGAAAATGACTTATAAGGGTAATTATGTTTTTAAAATGTTCAAAAAACACCATCCAAGTTTGGTTTGTTCAAAAAACATCATCCAAGTAAAGCCTTTGTAAAAAAACATCATCCAAGTAAGGCCTTTGTACAAAAAACACCAACGAACTACATGTTTTGTTTAAATTTTACCCGATGGTAACCGGTTCTTGCAGGTTAAACTGTTCATCTGTTATTATGACATGTCACTAAATATTAGGCCAAGTCATCCTTTAACCTGCAAGAGCCGGTTACCATCGGGTAAAATTTGAACAACACATGTAGTTCGTTGGTGTTTTTTGTACAAAAGCCTTAGTTGGATGGTGTTTTTTGTACAAAGGTCTTACTTGGATGGTGTTTTTTGAACAGACCAAACTTGGATGGTGTTTTTTGAACAGTTTTGAAACATAATTACCCTTATAAGTCATTTTCCCTAAATAATACAAAAGTGTGTTGGGTGAGATGGCCAAAATATTTTTATTTTCATTATAATTTAATTGTACTTATAATTTATAATGGTAAGTTCTTCAATAAAAACGATTTTTGTGTTTTTTTCTTCTTTTGACTTAATATATTATGCTACTTTATTTATTTTTTAATCAAATATTTTAAATTTTAAATATAGATCATTAAAAAGGAAAAAAACAACTTGTAACAAAATAATTTGCTTCATTTAAGATAAATACGAAGTTTGATTTGTATGTATGTAGATCTTAGATCCAATAGGTAACGTATTTATGCGTTTGACTTAAGACTTAGCACACTTCATAATTATTTTTTTTAATGTAGAACTCAAGACTGATTATTTTATTTTATTTAATATACATATAAATAAAACAATACTATTCAAATCCTATAATAATGTGATAAATATGAAGGTAAAATGTAGACAATCAAGTATCGACTCTAGTGTATATAGACTATTTTCATTGATAACTTGCAACATTAGACAACGTGAGTTCATTAAAAATGATCTCAAATATATGAACTGTCAGCACATAATATTATATAAGGAAAATGACTTATTAGATAACCAACTAGTTGATTTGTTTACGTTTAGTCACTTTTCTTTTTTTCATGCTTTATTTGCCATTGAACTATCTATTTTGTTCATGATACATCCTTACGACCTGTAATAGCAGGTTACAGCCTAATTGACATCTATTTTGTTCATATTTGGTCACTTTCCTTTTTTATTCGTGCTTTATTTGCCATTAATTTAATTTATTTTTCTATTTTTAATTTATTTTTTCATTTTTATTCGTACAGATCTGAAATGACTATTTTGCCCTTTTTAATTTATTTTTCCATTTTTATTACATTTTAAGGATTTTTTATTAATGACTTTTAATTAAAAATAAATAAGAAAACAACCCACCACCGCCTCTCTCTCTCTCTCTCCGTCTTTCTCAATTAATAAAACCTGCAACTAAACACACACACACTTTGCAACTAAACACACACACACACACACACACTCACTTTGCAACTAAAAACACAGACATCACCACCATCTACAGCAAAGATCTGGACAAAGATGATGAGAGGGAAGAGCACTCCAAACCAACTTTGATGGCTCGTCTGATTTAATCCACCATCTTCGAAAAACTTCTTAATGGCTCGTCTGATTTAATCCAAGAAGTTTTTCGTAGCATGCTTAGTTGGTTGAATCGTTGGCTTGTAACGATGGAGGTGGATTGTCGGGGCAAAACAACTTTGATGTGTACTTTGTTTTCACAGATCGGGAACAAGCCAACATTGAAAACAAAGTACACATCAAAGTTGTGTCGCCCCAACAATCCACCTCCACCGTTACAAGCCAACGATTCAACCAACTAAACATGCTACGAAAAACTTCTTGGATTAAATCAGACGAGCCATTAAGAAGTTTTTCGTAGATGGTGGATTAAATCAGATTTGGAGTGCTCTTCCCTCTCATCATCTTTGTCCAGATCTTTGTTGTAGATGGTGGTGATGTCTGTGTTTTTAGTTGCAAAGTGCGTGTGTGTGTTTAGTTGCAAAGTGTGTGTGTGTGTGTGTGTGTGTTTTTAGTTGCAGGTTTTATTAATTGAGAGAGACGGAGAAAGAGAGGCGGTGGTGGGTTGTTTTCTTATTTATTTTTAATTAAAAGTCATTAATAAAAAATCCTTAAAATGTAATAAAAATGGAAAAATAAATTAAAAAGGGCAAAATAGTCATTTTAGATCTGCACGAATAAAAATGGAAAAATAAATTAAATTAATGGCAAATAAAGCACGAATAAAAAAGGAAAGTGACCAAATGTGAACAAAATAGATGTCAATTAGGCTGTAACCTGCTATTACAAGTCGTAATGACGTATCATGAACAAAATAGATAATTCAATGGCAAACAAAGCACGAAAAAGAAGAAAGTGACTAAACATGAACAAATCAATTAGTTAGTTACCCTAATAAGTCATTTTCCCTATTATATATGAATCATAGATATCTATGTATGGCTAAAAAGATACATGATAACAATAAAGCTAAAGTAATTAATGTGTAATACTGTTCGGATAACACAAATATTGAAAATATTATCCCTATCTGATTTACATTTATAACTTAAACATTGATTTCAATTCCTCACACCCTTCTATCGGATTTATATGTTTATAAACATAGAGTTCCAATAAATAATACAATGTTTGATTTCCATATAACACTGATTCACATCTATGCCAATCTTCTTATACGAAGTATAAAGTTTTACAGGTTGCATTGTTCAATGAAAAAAAAATACTTAGAATAAAATATAATATAAAGGGTAAATCGTAACGAACAAGGTGAAATGTCATAATCCGATGCATACTAAGCAACAACAAGAAGGTTTTTGTTATATAAGATATTGACTTGTGGTTAAAACTATTTGTTTCATATGTTATCTTAAAAAGGGTTATTTTTAGGCAAAAGGCTCACCTTTCCATAGACATTTGTCTAAGAAATAGAAGTTGATATTACTAAATAGTTGGTTTAATATAGATCAATAATATTTTACGTAGCGTTGACAAATAGCTTTTATTAAAATCGGGTTAATATCAAAGAAAAATACAAATCTAACCAAATTTCTTAATAATTTTTTAAATAGCAAATAAATTAAAAAAACATTACTCATCTAGTTAGGCCATCCGGTATGCAAGACATCGGCATGTGCGAGGCCTACATGGCATGCGAGCTCTTGGGTGAACACCACCCCCTTAGTGAGAGCACATTTCACTTTTCTCCCCGCACGAGCACACAACGTCGCACGACGTGTTCATTTCTTTGGTTGTGTGTGTTGTACACTAAGCTTAGTTGAGTGTACCAAAACTAATGGTAAGTGAGAGGTAGCCATTTCCAAATGTGAGAGGATGAGTGAGGGGTGCTGATGTGAAAGAAAAAAAATGAGAGCTGGTGGTGGGCACACCAGATGGCCTTATCGAAATCGTGGATGGACCTTTATGGACTTCGATATTATCATTTGCACCGCGATTTTGTCAAAATTATATACAAAAATGGGCTTTGTCAATTTGGTCTAATAAAAATGCGGATGGCGTCTCCCCATTTGCGTTTTCCTCAGGCTCTGACTACGATTTCTCTTTACTTATTTTTTTTCCTCTGAAACTCTAATAGTTTGACAACGATTTCTGAAACACCGTTGCTTCCAAATCTGTTAAATTTGTTTTTACGGAAGCCTTTTTTTCTTCCGTTGCAACAATTATCAATTTATCATCATCACCTTCAACCACATACAAATACATAACGTTTTTAACACCTTGATTTACTAAAGTCGATATTGGTTGTTTATATGTTATGTGTGTCATGGGTGTCTTTTATGTCTTTGTGTGTCATGTGTTTATTTTGAGTCCTGGTAGTAGCAACATTAATGTTATGTGTCATATCTTTGTTTTTACAAATAGTAGCAACATTGATGAGCAAAATTTTGTTTAAATGTATCTTGTGTATTTTAAACATTTAATGTAAAATACTGGTGAGCAAAGTTTTTGTTATGTTAGTAGTAAAGCATACTTTCTAAATTGGTCTAGTTGCAAAAACATCAATGTACTTTGTTCATTTTACCAATAGAGGTGTGTATTCTATTATTTACAAATAGTAGTAATGGCTTAAAAAATATTAATTTAACAGCTTAACAAAATCCTTCGTAAACAAATCAAATTCACAACTAATCGTAACAGGCCCGGTGTAAGGGAGGGGCAAACTGGGCTTTTGCACAGGGCCTAGTTTTTGTAGGGGCCCAAATGTTTTTTGTAATATGTCACACTTCAGCCCAATTAATTGACGCAGAAAGGAAAATTAGGGAATTGGCAATTCGCAGCAAAATTCAAACATCTATCGCCATTCGCCAAATAGCAAACATCCATCGAAATTCGCCAAGAGTTTGGACGTTGCCATCGCAATCCCCAATCGGCAATTCGCAGCAGGTTTCTAAATTCTACAGTTCTACTTCTACCCTTTGCAAACACCGATTACACATAAATCCTGATTCCCGAATTGATAACTTATTTGATCACAAGATCGAACTATAGCTAATCAAGATGAGTTCCTCATCATTTTGACTGAAAGTTCTTGAAGCTCACACAACACACATTCGGAACAGGTAATGTAGTTTTGTTTCTGAAAAGTTAAAATAATCTGTCATTTGTCATTTGTTTTCATGAGAATTAATTACTTAAACTTCTACTATCAAACACCTATAGTGCAGTCGTGAATGTGTGCTTCACATACTATACTTTTAATGTGATATTTTATTTTAATTATTGGAAATTTATGCAGTAATTATTGATTATTTTTGTGATATATATGGGTTTATTATTATGTAACAGGAGATGATTGTGTCTCTATACAAACTGGTGCTCCAATGTTCACATTCATCATATAAAATGTTGTCCTGGCCATGGTATAAGGTACTTCATACAAACCAAAATCGCAAAACAAAAAATGTAGTTATTTGTTTACTTTTAAGTATATTAAAACAATAACATTATAGTTCCAGTAATTGATTGTTATGATGGTATCGACTGTATTCAGGGCCGGTGTTATCAATTCCTGATTACACACAAGTTGCTTCACGATTTATTTTGGTTTCTTTTTTGGTTTACAAGCAGATTAATCTAGAAAGTGTAATAAAGATTACAAGCAGATTTTTCTGCATTGATTTTCTTTTTCTGCAGATTTTTCTGCATTGATTTTGGTTTCTTTATGTAATTTAATTTATTACACGTTAAGAGGGCCTTTTTTTCTGGCTCGTCTCGGGCATCCGAATCCTCGGCACCGGCCCTGAATCGTAAACAATAAAAAACATGTATGAAAATATACCAACTCCTAATTGTTTGTATCCATCTTTGATTTCCTTTGTCTTTTTTGATCGTGTATTTCTTCTTTAATCTCTATAAAAAAACTAATAAACAAACAAAGTTAATATCAATCGTAAAACTTGTTACAAATAATACAATAAATAGTTTGAAAGTTATTAGTTATAACCTATGTTATGTCACCGTCCTTCCAAATTTCGTCAGTGTCATCTACAATCAACTTCCTTGATTTTCTTACCAAATATTGGATACAAACCAAAGTATCGACTATCGATTTTGCAAATTTGTTCGATATGGATCTAATTTATGACCACCCATGTTGAATGACCACTCGGATGTCAAGTTCGAAATTTGTATTGCCAAAATATCTAAAAACAAAAAGATATACAAATACAACTCAAAAATTATTAAAATGTAGAAATAATAGAAAGCAAAAAATTAATAAAAGTTTATATTTGGCCATCCGAGCTACAATTGGGAACTGCAACGCATTTTGTTTCTACCATTAACCATGTCAAAAGTAGAAGTGTTAGCAAGGTTTGGCTGATGTAATAACTTCCTTAACTTTAAGAACCTCCTTAACTTTGTTTCCTTTGACACTGAGTCGTTTCCCTCAACATTTCATTTTCCTTAAAATAAATTCGTCAGGTATGGGTGTTTGTTTCCTAGGATACAACAACGTAAAGTGATTCTTCTAGATCACCCGAATCGTTACTGGGCCGGATTTTACATTGGTTGTAACACGAGAACGAAGTGTATGCAAAAGTTGAGAAGAAGATAAAATCATTTCATTGGTATCCAATCAGTTGCTCGTGTGCTGTATATATTCATCAAACTGTAACTGCCGAAATTAGATCCACAAGTGTAACTGATAAAATAAAATAATGTCTATGTTTAATACCATATCAAAACTGAAATCTGTTTTAATTGGATTAAAATTTTCAGTTACGAAAAAAAAATATTTGCAAAAATGTCCTTGAAGTTTTCTGGTCAACCGGTGGTGCATTCGTACTCGCAAAACGCACACTCATATGCAAGTTCAATTAATGCACACAATTTGGTTCACATTTACACCTCCTGTGCATGCAAGGAAGAGTGTTGGTGCTTAAGTATTACAAAGCATGCAAACCTTTAGACTTATAAACTCACTTCTTTTTCATTCCCCCACTAATGTGGGATGAGTTAAAACTCATTAACTCATTTTCCAACTTCTTCGAACTACCTTACTTTGAGTCTTAAAACCGTTTTGGGCATGTGGTCTATCGAAACGAATGTATCACGGAGGAAAACACAAACACATAACATTTTGCTTATTTTTAAATTATTTTATGAACCGTATTTTATGTTTAAAAATGGGAAAACCCCATTTTATGAAATTGGTTAAAACTAAATTTCCAACAATTTCCCACATGAATGAAAATTGATCATACATTCTAAGGTTACTCAAGATAAAATCTAGCAGTTGAATCACGCATAGGATAGGTAGGTGTCACCCTTTGAACTTTTCCTTACGAAACATATTTATTTTACAAGTCGACTAGTAGACTCGATGTCCTTGAACTGTTCTGTCATTTGTGTAAAAAATCAATATGTGTCTCACATGATTCTCCCTGACATAGTTAGGTTCTCATTGATGTGTCTGTTATGGTCACGAACAATTGTCTGGTTCTGTAAGAGCTCTAAGGAATGTGCCCATATATTTTTTTCAAATCTTGCTTTTAACATGTGTTTTAGTTGACTAAACCATTTTATCATTGCTACGAATTATAACAATATAGTCAACATAAAGGCATAAGATAACATAACCATCATTTGTATTTTAAACATAAACACACTTGTCACATTCGTTAATCTTGTATCCACATTCCAAAGTCACATGGTCAAACTACTGATGTTATTGTTTTGGGGCTTGTTTCAACCCATATAATGACTACACGAGTTTGCAAACATTGGATTCTTATCTCGGGGTAATATACCCTTCTGTATATTCCATGTAGATTTCTTCTTTTTGTCTATTTATTGGAAACCCCTTAGAAGATTAGTCAAATTTGTTATTTTCCCTTAAAAAAATTACTTAACTAATTTTTTACTAACGAAAAATTACATGTGCCCTAGCTGATTTTCATCTCTTACAATAGAAAACGTAGAAAGAAGATGTTATATATCATTACCAATATGTATCAATCAAATTTATTGATTACAAAAAAAATGATATCGTATATACTTGATACGATAATAGTAACTACATTTTCGTATCAATGATAGTCTTGCATCTTTAAACTGAAAAATTCACCCCTAGTATCTAGTTTTATATACGAAACCTAAAAGTATACGAGAAACGTGAATTTTCTTTGAAAGGTTAGAGACCCTTTGTCCATTTCTACAATTGATGGTCTAAAAGTATACGTCAGTGAGTCGGTCAAAAACATGATGAAGCAGGTTTCATTGTGTATTTTGCTTCCATGCTTGCAACAATTTTTGTCTCACTCATTTATGACTTTTGAGTCTATCATATCTTAACTCTTCAAAAGGTCATTGTTTTATGTGCTTACCAACATTTTTTTAGTTTCTATAGTTTTCGGTGATTATCAAACATTTATTTCATATACTAACTTGAATATGAACACCTGTCGACAATAATAACACAAGTGACTACACCCAATTTCATAATACCAATATGTTATGCTGAAGCCAGGTTACTAACCCTGTGGGTAAAATTAGGTTAATAACTAAAAAAGAATAATTCATTATGATCAAACGATTTAAATATTAGCGAACAAGTAAAACTATAAAAACCATACGTGCCTTGTTATTAAGTATTAAGTACGATTACTAAGTGACAAAAAGATATATTTAAGAAAAAAGAATCATTGTTGTGTGATGTTGGTGTGGATTGGTGCCAGCTGTGTATAACTAAAGTTACTTGTCTTTTTAGGTTCCTGTTCTTAAATCCAAGCAAAGATTTATTCATAGACATGTATATCATGCATCTGATGTTGTACGTTGATATGAACTATAGATTTCTTCATAGACATGTACATCATGCATCGGATGCCGATGGCTGAAATATGCAGGCTGGCACCGCACCTCCTTCATGGGTCCCACATTGCCACTTGCACCGTGACCTCTTTTACAGCACCTCACAAAATTAATTTTCCAAGTCTTTTAACTTGGTGGATATGTTTAATTTAGTGTTGTTTATATAACTCACGAAATTTATTTTCAAGTCTTTTAATTTGGTGGATATGTTTAATTTAGTGTTGTGTATATAACTTCCGAAATTTATTTTCAAGTCTTCTAATTTGGTGGATATGTTTTCTTTAGTGTCACGCTTGTTGTTTAAATAAAATTTTGGCGGTCAGTCTATCTTGAATTGGGGTGGTCGTTTCAAGATTATTTGATTCAAAATGGTCATTAATTTGTGTGGTCATTTCAATACATAAATCATGTTCATGTGTCTTAGATGCGTGTACTGAAAATGAGACATGTTTCGTTCCATTCACGTTAAGTTAAGTCTTTATTTTAAGTCTAACTCTTTTATTTTATTGATCTCTGAATAGAGTGGACCAAGTCCAACATCACATATAAACGATAATGCATTTTCTCAATCATTTTCTATCAAGGGGCCTTTTCAAAAATTAAATCATATTTTATCAAAACAGACCAGCAGTACTAGAAAATTGGATTATTTCTGAGAATATTGTGTCGGTAGTTAGTCGGAAAGTTGGTTTATTGACAAAGTTTGTTTATGGTAAAAAGGGCCATAGGAAGCAGGTTACCGATAAATTTTCCACGAAATTTCTAACACATTTCCGACGGAATGTTGCGTAGGAAATTTTCGCTAAAATTCCGAAAGGCCTTCCTGACACAATATTTCCGACGAAATTCTCCCAGACCAAGACCATATTTTACGGATTTCCGACAGAAAATTTCCGACGAATTAGTTTTTCGAAACATGTTTATCTTAGGGGGCGTTTGGATTGTTGAATTGTTTTTGGTAGGATTTTGAATGTATTAAAGGATTTGTATTTAGATGGATTTAAAATTCAACCTTTTTTTAAATCTTGTTTGGTGTCAAGATTTATCAATTAAATAAAATTAGGGTTTGCACCACGCGCGTTGCAGCGGAGAGTCGGAAAACTGTATTCGTTTGAAAAACACAATCTACCAAATATAAAGCAATATGTATAGTAAGTAATTTTGTAAAAACTTATTTTTAAAAAACTAAGTTGTAATAAATATGTAAGAAAGCTAAAAATAAATAATATTAAAAGAACTAAGTTGTTAATACCTAGATAAAAAAGTTTAAAATTTTGGCATAATAGTAGAAAAGAATTAGGTTTGTAAAAAACAAATTTGGCAAAAATTAGTAAAAAAATTGTTATGGGATGAAGAAACGAGATATTACTAATATGAAAAGTCCGATGGGCAAAAAAGTAAGAAAATATTAGGTTTTATTCGTTTGAAAAAAAAAACTACCAAATACATGGGAAAATATGAAATAAATAAATAAATAAAATTATTTTTTAAAAACGAAAAACTCTTCAAAAACATATATATATATATATATATATATATATATATATATATATATATATATATATATAATAAGTAATTTTGTTAAAACTGATTCTTAAAAAACTAAGTTGTAAAATAATATGTAAAAAAGATAACAATAAAATAATAGTCAAATAGTCAAATACGTGGTGATAAGTTGACGGAGTGAGTTTATGATAGGTGATGATTGAGTCAATTGTGCGGCTGTGAGACTTGGATGACCCAATAAGTCAAATACATTGTGGTAAGTTTACTTATTTCATACTTACTTATTTTTTATGATTATAAATTGTCTAATTTTTGTATTATTTATTGTTGAACATGTATATTTTTCAATAAAGATCATTGCATAATAGGCTAGCTATAGCTTGATAGCATGGCAATATTTTTATACGATATTCTTGCTTATTTACCAGTTTAAAAAATTAGAGCATAAACGAAGACTCCAAAGACTTAAAATACAAGTTGTCGTAACTTTAGGTGACATCAACTGGTGAAAGAATGTCGACGTACCGTGATGAGATGACACTCTCATTTTTTGTTGAGGTCAAGGGCCCCTCTCAACAAAGTCGTCAATTAGGAGATTACAATGTCTTTTTTATATGTTTTTGGAGAAGTTAACGTTGAGCTGTCATGTGATTATAACTGCTCCATCACGAGCATCAACTATGACTTTTCATCATAAGATGAGTTTTATTTATTAGAGATCCCGTTCAACTCTCATTTTATAACAATAAATTGTGTTGTTGAATATCTATGTAATAATAATTATACGTAAATGTTCTTTATTAAATCTGGTTGATATTTTGTTAACTATTTACGTCGATTATTTTGCATAAACTGAAAGAATTTGAATATTTCTTAAAAAATAATGTTATTCATTACTCAAAGATGATTGGTGGTAATTAAATGTAGTAGATGGTAAATTGAAGGGAAAATGTCATAAAAAGGTAACTAATAACATCAAATTGACTTTTTAGGTCATCAAACTTTTAATTGGTCTTATTTGCCCTTTAACCTTTTCCTTTTTGTTCAATTACATCATTGGACGTGTTTTCTACCGGTTACTTTTCACACATGGACCAAGTCAGCTTAAAACACTCTTTCATATATTCGTTTGTTCATATTAGAATATTTCTTGCTGAAATCAAGCCTGAAGAGTTGACATCTTGATTATGTTATTCGGTGCTGTGAACGTTATTTCTGCACCGTTGAAACCGTAATCCAAGCTTGGATTCCGGCCACCGGAGGTCATGAACGTGGCGGTAGTGACACCGTAACTATCCGACATCAATGAACATCAAACAACGGGAACCAACTTAATCTTGATCTCGGAGCCGGTTACATCACCGCACCCTATCTTCGGCACAAAAGTCACCAAAATAGAGTCATTATCGGCTTCAATGTCCTCCAACAGCTCCGTAAGCCCGAACGCAGCCCCACTGGTCATTAACGTCTTGTTGCCATGTTTATGGCCATGTGGCAACTGTGAGAAACTACCAGCAAACTCGCTCTCAGCAGCGGTGGTTTCGACTCCATCGTCTACGTCATTGACAGACACGTCAAACTTGACAGATTCCTCATCGTCAAATTCAACGGGAATTTAATGTCCTCCACCTTCTGGACAATGCCGACCAACTTAGCTGCAACGTTAGCGCCTTTGGCATTGTGTAAACTCCATTGGTGGTTGTTCTTGTTGTGTTTCTGAACCAGAGAGATGAGACTTCGGTTGGGGATATCGTACGTTTTCTCTAGTAACAAGGAGTTATGTCGTTCTCTCAAAGTTTACACCAATCAAAATCATAGGGGTGGGGGTTAAATATCGAAGGAATGAATGGCGACAGTTAGCAGGTGGCTGGACAAAAGAGAAACAGAGAGATAGAATAGAGATGCCGACATTAATTGTCGGCCGGGACCAGAGAGAGATGAATGGAGTAGAAAAAGACTAGGGGACTGGTCTGGGTTGTCACCGGAGTTGATGGTAGGCTGGCAGCATGAGGTAAGGGTGTTTCGGTGGCAGCAAATATGGAAAGAGATGAGGCTGTGAATGGGACTATGGTGGCTGTGCGGTTAAGCAAGACATTAAAAGTATGGGAGATAGGGTGACTGCTAGAGTGGCAGGTGGCAACGTAATGGGTTATCTGGTGCGATAGAAAGAGAAACGAGAGAAGGGAGAGGGTTGTCGGGTTAGAAGTTGGTACATGTTTCCTGTGGAGAATCATCACCGGCAATAATGGAGTTGCCGAAGAATGCGTTAGCAACGGAGGGATGGGGTCGATTCCTAAGATGGCATCCGACTGAAATTATTAAGCCAAGTTATGGCTGTGTGAGACTTGGAGTTGGAACTGGTTGCCATTGCCGGAAGTAATGGTGGTGGCTGGAACCAGGTGATCGAGAAATATGAAGTGTAGAATGGGTGCACTTGTCGAAGATGAAATGAGGGGCGGCGGGAGTTAAACGGACTTGAGAGAAGATGATGGCTATGGAGGAATAGTTGTGGAGGTGCAATTTTAGAGGGATTTGGCGTATCTTAACATTTTAGTCCATGTAACCGGTAGAAAACATATCAAATGGTGGAATTGAACAAAAAGAAAAAGGTTGATGGGCAAATAAGACCAATTAAAAGTTTAATGACCTAAAGAACAAATTTGATGTTATTAGTTACCTTTTTATGACATTTTCCCTAAATTGAATTTGGTAGATGGTAAATAAAGGAGCCTAGGTGGTAAATATAGGTTCTACATTTTAACACACACATATATATATATATATATATATATATATATATATATATATATATATATATATATATATATATATATATATATATATATATATATATATATATATATATATATATATATATTTAAGAAATAAAATTTTGGTAGAAAGATAACAAGTGCTTTTTTTGCATGTTATTTCACAAACCAACAAAACGAATCATTAGATAATGCAACAAACATATGATTCGCAAATAAATATCTAAAAAACGTCCCGGTGATTCATTTTTGTGACACTTCGTTAAAATTGTCTGAAACGTGAGTCAAAAATTGATTTAGTAAAAAATGAATCATTAAGTCGTTTTTTGGAGATTTTAGTTTTGTAAATCATCTAATGATTTATATTGTGGGTTTGTCAAAAAAAAAAAAAAAAGATACAAATGAAACGCTTCTTACTATTTCTACCAAAACTTTCTTCTTATTTGATCAAACTTATATATATATATATATATATATATATATATATATATATATATATATATATATATATATATATATATATATATATATATATATATATATATATATCATCCTTACCTTTTTTCACACATCTTCTTCAAGTATTCAACTCGTACTCTCTTTATTTTACCTTAAATCACATTCATTCTTTTTAACAAAAAACTATAGCAAATGTACCACTTTTATAGACTACAGACGAGGAACTTGCATTGATACGTTCTTGACTTATAGTTATTGAGGATCAAATCCTTGTAAGTGCTCTCCAACATTACCATGAAGGATCTTTTTGGACCCACATGATGCATATCTTTCAATGAAACAGGTTGTAAAAGACATCACACTCCCTAAGAACTCAACACACCGTGGATAGATTTAAATCCAAATGTGTAAATGTTTTACATGCATTCATCACAACATCAATGGTACATGTCTCAATGAAGATGAAACTGCTAATTTCGAGGCAGCTAAAGAGCACTACAAATTCCAAAGTGATGTGAGAGACTTTACTTATGAAGTTGCTTTGAATATCCTTATAGATATTCTGTATTTTTAATATGTAAAGATTTTCTAATAATATCAGGTTATTTAAATGTAGTGCATAAAAGACTGTTTTGATGTTGATACAATTTAAATGTTTCTTTTGCTAATATGTAATGTATATTAATCGTAGTGTATAAAATATTGTTTTGACTAAATTAATTTATATAAGTTAGGTAGGTGTCAATTAAATATAATTTTGGTCGAAATTAAATACAATTATGTAATAACTGTTATTTTACTAAAAACATTAAAATTCTAAGATTTTCATAGATGATCAGACAATTTTGAAGACGATCGAACAATTTTGTAAGGAAATTCACAGATGACTGGGCAATTTTACAGATAGCTGGGTAATTTCACAGATGATGCAACTAAAATAGAATTTGACAGATGACCTGCAAATTATGTAGATGTCATCCGCGAATTTTCAAACTACTTTGGTGATGTTGTCAAAAGATTTGTCTTTTTTATTTTTTATTAAGATAAATTTTTTTGATGAATTTTGAATCATAAATAATTACTACATGTATATAGAATAATTATTAGCGTATTGATGTCGGTCATTTTTTAGAAGTATTGGCATTAAACGTGACGAGATACAGAAAAGACCGGATGTTCTAATTCTAACAATATAAAGTAATGAGTAAATTACATTTTTGGTCCATGTGGTTGACCCAAATCACAATTATTGAAAATTTGATGTGGAAGGTCCCTGTGATTTCCAAAAATTGAACTAGAGGTACTTGGGACAAGTACTTGGAACGTTAGTTTTTCAAATGACTTTGCCCTTTTATATTCATTTTATTATTTTTTATCCTTAGATATACTTATTTTATCTATATCTATATATTTATATATCTCTTATAATAGAGATCATCAAAATTATTGTGGTTCAAGATAAACTAAATCTTTCTCGATATTCATTTGAAACTCCTCAACACTTGTACTTTCAACTAATTAACATCTACCACTTAAGAGTTTCTTTAACTTATATATTAAATACATATTAATTTGATAAACAAACTTAAACATGGAAAATATATTTTAATACTAAAACTCTTTAACTTTTATCTAATTAATCACTACATCTCAAGAGTTTTATAACTTATGTTATTTAATTGCTTAGTAGATATATAAATAGTTAACATATCTAGACGATATTGTTAGAGTTTAGAGAATAACATGGATGGATTATGACTTGATAACATATAAAATCTACATTAGGAGGGGGTGTTTGTATTTGTATGGAACAAGAAAGAAATACGCGACTTTGGAAGATGTCATTTTGTATAAGTGAACGTGTTTATTAATAGTTTGTTATTGTTTGTGTGGTGTTCTTAAAAGCTACGATGGAGATTCCGAGTTCGATGAATGTATTTATGAAAAAAGGACATATATGAATTATGAAGATGTTAAATGTAGGTAAGTATGAGCTTGATCATTTTTTATTTCCTATATGTATTGTTTCTTGAGAATTATGAAATAGAAGTTGAATGTATTTTTTAATTTGTTTCAAAGATAAAAATAATCAACCTTATACTATATTAAGTTAATATTTTAATATATTAAATTTCTTTATTATTGGACTTCTAATGCTAACACTTTAATTTTTAACATACTATACTTCTTTATTAGTCTAGATACGTCGTTATATGTAAAACATCATCGTTTTAACATCACAATCTTTAAATAATTGATATATTATACTTAACTTGTTAATTTAAATAAAACATTAAAGAGAAAACTTAAAACAAAATTTCAATTAAACATAAAAGAACATCCAAGAACTATTTTTTAAATAGTTAAACTTTTTAAATATAAAACCTAAATTGCAATACCAAATTAATTAAAATATTGTACAAAATGTATTTTTTATAACCATACAAACTTTTTAAAAATAGTAGCTTTAAATATAACTAAAAATAATAATAGTTCAACTGAACATTAAATTAAAATTACATCATTTCCTTACAATCAAAAAACAATGTTTGATATTGGAAATAATCATAACAATCAAAATAAAAAATTGGACAAATACGTTATTTTCAAATTAATTGACCATAACAATAGTTATACTCGCTAGCTCCGAGTCACTATGCAATCAAACATTTTCTGATTTGCTTGAACCCGTATCAGTGCTATACAAAATCGATTCCCGCACCACCTAAAGGTATTTCTCTGGCCCACTAATCTGAGCGTGATAAGAACTCGAAATCTTCATCTGTCCAACAATGGTGAACGTGAACCGGTAATTTTTCTCCTTTGAACCTTGGTAGATCCAACAACCACTTTTCCTCTTAGTTGAAACTGAATTCGAGATTCCGACGAGGGAGATGGCAAGAGCAAGAAACGCACAAGAAGTCGCTTACGGGGCTGAGCACCTTTTAGGGTTTTTTTAGTTTTATTTTACAAAATGGTCCTAAAGTTTATAAATTCATTTATTTTTGGTCTAAGGGTAAAAGATGAGTAATTTGGTCATTTAACAAAAAAATTAACGAAGGTTTATAGACGATAATAGTCACAGGGATGTCTGGTGCAATTTTTGGAAACCATAAAAGCCATCCACATCAATTTTCAATACTTGGATTAAAAGTTAAAACTATGATTTTAAGAAAACCACATTGACCAAAAATGTAATTTACTCTAATATAACTTTTAACGTTTCAATACAGGTCATTTATAAATTTATAAGTTTATCTTCAATGGAAGTTTAAAGAGTTCAATAACAATAAAATTAAATTTAAAATAAGAAATAGACGATGACATAAATGGTATAAAAAAAAATTTAGAAAAATAATAATATACATTTTTTATTTGGGTATTGGTAAAAAAACCCCCTCATCATTGATTTATGATGTCCCATCAATTTGGGTTTCATTTAATATATATATATATATATATATATATATATATATATATATATATATATACTAATTATGATATTTTTTAATTATTTAGTTTTTATGTAATTTTATAACTAGTATTAATTGTTTTTATTTAATATAAATACTTATTTTGGTATTTATAATTTAAATATTATTCTAAATTTTTGACGTTTAGTTCGAATACGTTTTCTAATGTGTTTTTTTAACGTTTTGTTCGTTGATATCATTTAACGTTGTAGTTTAGTATTTTTTTTTTCTAATTTTTGACGTTTTGTTTGAATACATTGTTGTATGTTTTGTTCGTTTATATCGGTGGAAAGTTATTAAATAATGTTGATTAGACTTACGAGTTTGCATTTTCAAATTTTTGACGTTTTGTTTGGAAACATTTTTATATGGTTTGTTCGTTTATATCGTTTATATGTTTTTCGATTCCAATTTTTGACGTTTTGTTTGAATATATTTTCTAATTTTTATAATTTTTGATGTATTAATTTTCTAATTTTTGATGTTTTATATCGGTGAAAGATAGAAATGATGGAAATTGTGGTTTCCACCGATATAAAATGTCAAAAATTAGAAAATTAATACATCAAAAATTAGAAAAATTAGAAAATATATTGAAACAAAACTTCAAAAATTAGAAACGAACAAAACATATAAATGATATAAACGAACAAACCATATAAAAATGTTTCCAAACAAAACGTAAAAAATTAGAAAATGCAAACTCATAAGTCTAATCAACATTATTTAATAACTTTCCACCGATATAAACGAACAAAACATATAACAATGTATTCAAACAAAACGTCAAAAATTTGAAAAAAAACTAAATTACAACGTTAAATGATATCAACGAACAAAACGTTAAAAAAAAACGTATTTGAACTAAACGTCAAAAGGTTAGAATAAAATTTAAATTATAAATACTAAAATAAGTATTTATATTAAATAAAAACAATTATTAATAGATATAAAATTACAAATAAACAAAATAATTAAAAAATATCATAATTAATATATATATATATATATATATATATATATATATTAAAAGAAACCCAAATTGATGGGACATCATAATCTAATGATGAGGGGTTTTTTTTAAGATGACTCTTTTATTTTTATTTAATTAAAAATCAATTTAATTTGTTTCTCGTTTGATGGTTTAAGAACTTAAAAGAAGTATTGGCAAATTGGCATTGAATTCGTGCTCGAACAATATATCCTTAAAAGAGGAAATTATGAAGGCGGAACCGAGGCAGACTATGGAAACCGGCAAGTTAGTAGTGGGGAGAGTAGGAGACAAGTCCACCGTAACCCGATGCTTCTCCAAGTATCCTCTCAAATTCATCGTTCCGACTAAGGTACCAAACAAAACCCAATACAATTGAGCTTTAAATTATTCAGCTTTTGGCCCCTCATACAAATTTTCAAATTTGGTATCGCAGGCAGGGCGTTCCGTAACTGATTCTGTCTGGATCTACACCCTCACTTATGGTGGTGGCATTGTTTCCGTAAGCATCTCCATTAAGCTGTGATTAGGGTTTACCCCAAAAAGATCGTTTTGTATCGTGTATGGCTCTTTTTCTTATACATACTTATAATTTAGGGTGATTGTATATCGTTTGACCTTACCATTGAAGATGGTTGCACCGCCGTTTTGACAACTCAAGCATCTACTAAGGTCAGTCCCCTTCACAGCTATCCGATAGCACACCATGTGTTTGCTTTTATGCTTCATATACCGTATCTTGTAGAAACTGCAATTATTTCGTTTTTGGATGTCAAGGCATTTCAAATTTTACTCATAAGAACAACCTACGTCTAGTTTCTTTACAGTTACAGCAATAGTGAACTTTTAGAAGTGAAAGATGAAACAACAGGTTTTGAAAATTAGTTTGTTATGGTTATTTAGGTGTACAAATCAGTGGGCTTGAAGTGCTCCGAGCAAACAATGGAGGTAGGCAAGAACTGGAAATGGGACCCACAGAATTGAGAAAGTCAAATGGTTTGACTAACAATGCTAATATTTTGAATGTAGTAGGCAAGAATAGGGAGTGATGCCATTTTGGTAGTAATTCCAGATCCAGTGACATGTTTTTCTACCGCAAGATACTCCCAAAAGCAAGTATTCAAAATCGTACCAAACTCGAGCTTACTGATTGTGGATTGGATCACTAGCGGGCGTCATGAAAGTGGAGAAAAATGGAATTTTGGACTTTATAAGAGCACCAACCATGTATATCTTGATAGCAAGCCTGTGTTTCTTGATACGGTATATCAGTATCTTTCCTTTTCAATTGTCAATAATTTGAATGTTTTTTCCAATAAATACCAACACAACTTGTGCAGGTATTACTTGAGAACACAAGTGTTTCAAGTATTGCTGAACGAATGCAGGATTACCAAGTGATTGCAATGGTTATTTTATTAGGGTACGTGTATTTTCGCTAGTATTATTGTGTTTTTGTTTGTGTTTTGAGTTTTTTATTTATTCTATTTTAGGCCTAAGTTGACGAAAATACAAAGCCAAATTCAAGAAGATGTGAAGAAGATGATGTCAGAGCAATTACATTCTAAGACAAAGCCGTCAATTATCGCTTCTTGTAGCCCCTTTGGTTCAAAGGTATTTCCCATTTTCTCCTTGATGATATGAAGAATCACATATATGTCCAAGTATAATGTATTAATAAGAAACAAAAAAATAGTAGAATGCTGAAATAGAATAATACATAAATAAATGAAAGTACGTTGCCATTTGTTGCAGGGGACAGGTGTCGTTGTTAGAATAGCTGCCACAACAACCGAATCAGTTTATAGGTTCCTTCATCATCAATTGGCTGATATGGAACCAATACTTGGTTTGTGCCCTTACCAATTTTAGAATCTTTAAAAAAATTAATATTTAATAGATATTATAACATGTTGATGACTGTTTCTTAAATATAACATGAAGAATGGCGAATGCGGAGAAAGGTGGTGGTTGTTTGTTTTTTATGGTCATTTTAATTTAAATATATTGGTGCATTATGAAGAGACTTGTTCAAAGATCATTGAGAAATATATATAACTTAAATGGCAGAAAACTATGTTAAGTATAAGTCTTTGTCAAAAACAAGAAAATATATCAAATGTTTTCTTGTAAATAAACTTTTTGCCCATATATGGTAACTTATCGAAAAAGTAGTGTTGATGGAACATTTATATTACAATGACCGTTGACAGTTTCTTATATGTAGTTAAATTCAAATACCAATATTTTTCATTCTTTTTATATACACTTGCAATTTAGTTATACATTAAATTAATTTTTGAAATGACGTTGTTAACGATATTTTTTGGTGATGCACCGACACCGTTCATATGATTTGAATCATCTGTCATTGAAAGACATATAACAATGATTAACGATGAATTTGTTTAGTTGCGAATGGCTATTTTCTAGTAGTGGTCTTTAGAAATTAGAATTAAGAAGATAAGCATATGGTAATCTAATAAAATCACTATCATTGATATATTCTATTTAATTGACTAATAAATAATATCGGAAAGTTATTTAATATTTTATATTTAGTTTAAGACAATAAGAGTAATTTTTTGGTTAATTAAAACTATGACAAGATTATTCTGGCTAAATATTTATGAAGGTAATCCAGAAAAATAATTTAAAGGCATATATCATTGGTCTTCTACTCTTATATTTAGGCCAAAAAAGCTTAAATGGGATGCTCAAATTATGTAACAAAATCTAAATATAAATATTACTATAAATAAAATGGGCATGGTATTCTTGTCGATCACATTACAAACAATGCAAGTAATAAAAAAAAATATTAAGCTTGAGAGCGAGATATATGTAGAAAATTACTTAAGAATAGTCTGCTTTAAAGCATATACTATGTGAGTATGTGTTACTCAGAAAACGAAAACTTATTTTTTCGCATTAATAATTTGTATGTGATACTACGATACCTCAATTTGCCGAATCATTTGTATACAATAAGAGATTCCCGATGCTCTATAACTTACGAGTTGTATAAAATTATTAAATAGTCCTCGATGGAAGATTAGCAGTAAGTAATATACGGATTCAATTTTAATCTTAAATTATAAGAATTAATTTTTTTAACAACTTTTTTTTTATTTCTATTGCAGCCTTTTACTCATCCTATTTCGATTCTATTAACGTTTAAAAAAAAATCAGTTTTGTAAGAAACGTGTAGTAATGCAGAAATGATCTTAAGACTAAACATATTTATCAGATTATTAACAAATTTAATCACATTTCTGTAACTGTTATCCAATCCAAAAATTTTAAAACAATATCATAATTATTTTGAAAACACAAATACAAAAACAGTTTAATATAAATTCTGTCCAAGAATGAAATTCAATTAGTTCAATGATCACATATGAAAAAGGACACAGGTTATCTTTATTTTTCTTTAATACTGACATAAGAGTGGGTTGGAAAGTCTTTTTCTTGAACTTATATAATAATAAAATAAAATATAAATTAGTTGGGTATGGTAAGGGGCAAGATTCTACATACTCAACTTGTGTATAATAATATGTTCACTAGTTGATGGATCTAATAATTTATATAATCTTTTAAGCATCATTTTTGTTAAACAATTGATATAATTGAGGTGGGGATGGCAAAAGCTCTTTTAAGTTGCCACTTTTATAAGTTTGTGGTATGCTACAATTACCGATTGATACTATTTTTATATATTTCTATATTTTAAAAGGTTTAGCAGAAATGATATTTAAAGATGTGGAAATTATGAATATACTCAAAATATCATGCCTAGAACCACTTAATTCAATAAAGTAATTTTGAATTAATTATTATAAAAAATATTAGTAACAGAAAATATGTAATTAAAACTAATAGTATATCTTATTTCATGTATGTTATAAAAAACTGTTAATGCATCTATTTATTCTTTACTTAAAAGTCAATCCGTTATGTGTCGGTTGTGGATACGTTGTGTTAGTAATTATCAGAACAAGAAGTGTTTTGGTTCTAAACCAAATATCTGTCGATAGATTGAGGGAGTGTTTGGTTCACATAATATTTCTGAAATATCGAATGAATGAGAAAATAAATAAACTGGAATTTAGAGAAATCAAAATCTGACGTATATTATTTGTTGCGTTGCGTTATATTTGGTTGCAAAAATGGAGTCTTCTTCACAAGAACTTATAATACTATGTAATTTAAAATATTATATAATAACTTTGACATGGACACACTTTTGTATGGTATTGGACATATAATTGCAGCCAAACAATCATACAACATATTTAATTGTATATTCTCTAACGGAAATTAGCACTAACTAGTGGGCAACCCGTGCTATGCACGGGTCAGAGAAAAAACTTGCAACCAAGGTACCTAGAACACTGGTGGAATGAAGGCGTGTTGCTATGTCAGGTGGTTGATTTGATAAATTAAGATAAGAAATTTTAGCAACATCATCATCAAAAAGTAGAACATTACTACACTTTATATGACCATGAATAATATGAGGCTGTGCTTTTCCATGCAAAAATCCTTTACTCAACAATTAATATGAAACTTACAGATAAACTTTTCATGAGATGATATTCAACATCTTCAATTGTGAGTTTTGTCCTTTCTGCAATTACACTCAATGGAATGGTCCTGTCTTAGGATGTTCGACTGCAATGAAAGAAAATGTATTATATTATAGTATCCTACTTTTAATTCAATTATAGCATTGTACTTCCTGCATCAAATCAGATTTTTTCAATCTCTCATTTTCATTCCAATTTTTATTTAAAAAATAACAACATACTTTCATACATTTATTAAATATAACATCCTACTTTGATTACTTTCTATTAAAGCATTGTAAGTTGCTATAATAAACAAACTAACGAAAGTAGATTGCTGTTTTTTGTAATATTCTTACGGTGAATGGGCTTGTGGCTGGAGTTGGGGAATTTCCACGGACGCCATTGGTCGAAGCTGATTATTGTTTTGAGCTTGAAACGCTCACATGGCCGGAAATTCCTGCTGTGAAAACTGCATTTGTCGATTTCTATAATTCATTGTTCCAAATCCAGCATCGTTGTTGTTCATTTGAAAATAAGGTAGGTTTTCAAATTCCGAAGGTGTTAGTCCCCACATGTCAAGTTGCAGAATTTCCTACAATAATGAAAAATGAAAACATTTATTTAGTCTTATAGAAGGGAATGGAATCAGCAATTCCATTGAAACAACACGGCCGCGTATATTATACCAAACATACCTCTTCCTGTCCACTCTTGATTGAAATTTCTCCCTGATTTAGCACTCTTCCTGATTTTGTCCATTTAAGGTAGATGCATGGAACGCAGCAAAGAGAAGTTTGACTTTTTCAAAAGTCAATAGCTCAACTAAATTAAAAGATTATGTGAACCTTGTTAATAACCTTGTAAATGTTATGATAATTTATAAAATAAAATTTCATGTACATTTTTGAGATTATGAAATATGCGATATTAATTAAAAGTTGATAGTTTTATCAGGAATATCCTAGATGTTTTACAACAATAATATGCCAACATGGCCGCGTATATTACACCAAACATACCTCTTCCTGTCCACTATCGATTGAAATTTCTCCCTGATTTAACACTCTTCTCTTCTTCCCCTTCAATTTCATCATCTTTGAAGAAAATAAAGAAGAAATGCTAGAATAACTTAGAAAAGGAATTTAGAGGGGTTATAATTATAAAGAAAAAAGGAAAAAGTTTGAGAAGAAAAGCTCACGATACTTCCAAATCGATAACTTTAATGGCAGCCTCTTTGTTGTTTTCCTTATCAAACCTGCAATTTAAGGATGAAGGGAGCCTTATCAATAGGAAAAACATAATAAAAGAAAAAAACATGTAATAAAAACTTTTTAATTGACAAACAAAAGTAGAATCGAAGAAAATGAAAGATACAGTAATGGTCTTAAAGAATCCTTAGGATTACTGATTAGTTGGGATAAAGAAAAATTTAAACAATATGAAATATGAAATTGAAACTAAATTTGGGATTTTAGTAATGATCTTACGAAAGGCTTTGGTTGAATTTAATGAGGATTGAGCGCATAAGTAATCTGAACTTTTGAACATGCAAACAATCAAACAATTTATCAAACGATATACATCATTCAAGAAAAATAGCATACAAATAAGCAAATAGAGCATATGGAAAGAAAACCTGATGACGAACGACGGCGATGCAAACAATCATCTTCTTTGAAACCGATCAATTTGCAGTTTGATTGGAATTGATTTCGAGGATAGAGATACGGTAGGAGCCGAAGAAGACAATCAGGAGCTCGTTTCTTAAGCCAGAATCAAGATTCCTTCTTTAGCCTCTCAGCTAGGGTTTCAATAGACATAGAGAGTGATGGTACGTTGTTTGTAGATAAAGATCCGCCAATGAACGAATAAAGGAGGAAGCAGGATGTGAAGAGAAAGTGCCGGTAGACATCGTCGTCGGCAACGGAGAATCGGAAAGATCCACCAGCAACTGTGAAAGAGCAGTGAAAGAGAGGCGGTGGGTGAAAAAGCAAGAACGTAAGTTCGAGGAAACCTAAAAAAGAAAAAGAAGCAGGAGAAGGATCGAGAGAAGCAACACGTGGCTTAGATGGCAATGTTGTGATTCTATAAAAACGTTACACAAAAAAACGTATCATGGACTTCCAAAAATCAGGCTATTTAAATATATACCAGTCTTTATGTATAGAACAATATGTAGGAAAACATCATCACCCATTCAACCACTTTATCCATTCAACTTGCTACATTTTATAAAAAAAAAAACACTGAATCTTGTCTCCATTAAGTCCAAAAAGCAAACATTAAGGGACATATACCTTATCAAGAGTATCCGAAGGAATCTCAACAGGTTTTTTCTGCCAACTTGAAGAAACATGCTAAGATGCCACGTCATCAACCAACTCATCACGAATGCACACGGTATCTTTCAGATTTCTTTGGTTTAAATCCACAGTATCAATACCATCTGTATAATCAACCAATCGAGATCTCAACATACAATCACGTGCAAGTTCTTTTCCTAGCTCAGTCAACATGTACCTAAAATACAAAAAAAAATTAATAAATCCAAAAGTAACAGTAACATTTTCAGCAAAAAAGAAGCAGTTAAAAGTTAAAACCCAAAATGTAATTACTTTGCAGGGTTGCTTGATTTTACAGCCAGCCCTTTGTCTATCAATTTTTTCATGCAATTCCATCCACTGTACCAATCCTTGCCTGAACTAACTCCAAATTGGCTTGCTTTCCCCTTCCCTATTTCAGGCCTGTAAGCATAAAAATCAGAACAATACAGACACCATTTCAAAGGTGCAGAAAAGTAATTTTATACATTATAGGTGAGCGAGACAGCCCACTTGCTTCAGCTGCATCAATTAGCTCTTGTTTCCTCATAAACTCAGTCCCATTAGATGTTCCCCTAACATAAAAAGATCTCATATTCCTTGAAACAGGAATAAAAAATGATACCTCAAGTAAGGTTTAAATTTGCAAGTCTACTATACACGGGGACCAAAAATTGTAATTTTACTTGAAATAGGGACCAAAACATTACTTGAAATGCTGGAATCATTGGGAAATAGTAACTTAAGTATCAAAGTTGACTCCTTTAACTTTGACTTAATCTGTCCATCAGTTACACCTACAAAGATTAAGATCGCATTAATCAAAACTCCAATTTTTTTGAAGTTATAAATCAGTAATTATATGGCATCTCAAATAAATTAAAATCGCTCTTTCAAACCTCAGTATATGGCATATGTAGGGATGTTACTCGTGAGTATGCGTGTAAAACTATGTGACGTTGGCCCAAAACTTGTATATATGGCAGCAGTTGTGCTGGGATTCCATCAATAAGAAATCTGATCAAAAAACCACAATTAATGGATGATATAGTAGTCACTTTTTCATCAAAATATATAACACATAATCTCATAAAATGCTACCTATTTGAGTCAAGATGTGGTAATATATGCAGAGAGCAGCCTTACCATTTTCGATTGTGTCCATCCACCGATTGAATGTTCGGTGGAATGTACAAACACCAAAGAAATAACCATTCAATATCCCCTTCAAATATTGGAAGGGTGAGCTACTTTTACTACTATTAGGTTCTGCATAAACGGCCAAAAAACATAGATATTCAAAAGATTAGAATTTTGTGGATATTTCCAATTCTAAGATCTACATATAGTTTAGTTTGATTAATTAGCCTAATGAAATTAACCATAAACCTCTTGCAAGTGAGAGTCTCAGTTTAAATCTTTACTTTAAGTTGCAATGTTGTAATAAAAAGAAATGCAAGTATGATGCTAAAATAACAAAAAAAAAAATTGAAAATACATTGATTGGGTAGATTTTCAGATGCTCTTCATAAGAAAAAAAAAATCATAATACAATAGTTTTATAGAAAAAATAAAAGAAGAATACTACAACACAATAATAAATGTAAGTACATTGTTGTATATAGTTTTAGTTTAACGTTGGTTACCTTTGATGCCCAATGCCCTTGTGTCTGCTGCACACGTCTCTAATATCACATCCACACATTCTGAATTATAGTTAACAATTACTCAAAAGTACAACGATATAATAAGTAAATACATATAGAACTTAAAATATTACCTTATCGTCATGAAACTTTTTTGCAAGTTGGATCATATAATCTGGGCTAATATAAATCCTGGTTTCATTTCATCAACCATTTGCCAATCACACCTTGTGGGGCCAACAGTATTGCTAACTCCTCAAATTCATCATCCATTTGGTCATCATCAAACTGTTATACATGTAGAAATTAAAGAATTATGAGAACCCTTCAAGAATGATAGGTACCATTACAGTACACGCCCTCTAATCAGGAGCCAACATGTTCATTTTCATCAACATCCATGTCTATTTCACCCTCTCTTCATCACCACCCAATGCTGCTTCCTTGAATTTAATTTACTTTAATTTGTCAAAGCAGCTACCAATAGAACTTTGGAAATTGGGACTGACCTGTAAATATAGATATCAGCGTTTTCTTCAAGATTCTTGTTGCAGGTATGACAAATGCTTAAAAAGTTCTCACATGACGGTTTCGGGGGGCCAGGCTTCTTCAACCCCGACATTCCGATTACTCCACAAAAACTCTCCACAACACAATTATCATAGATATGGGTCTTTTTCGAGTTTAGGCCATGAGAAATCACTCGAGTATACTCTTCTGATTCCACAATCATTTGACTTCGATGTCCAACTGTAATTGTTAAGGGAAGAAAAGAATTAGCAATTTAAAAATACTCGTATAATTAAACATTCCAATTACAGTTTTCTTACACTCAATTGTAACACCAAACCAAGTCACTGGAACCCTTCAAACCTAAAAACCTCCATGACTTTCATACCCATCACCACATTAGTCATCAATTGAGTTAGAAAACATAATTGAAATTGGAGTTAGAACCAAACACAGAAACAAATATTATTTCAGATTTAGATTGCAATTCATTTGAACGAACTGAATCCGAATTTGTAGAAGAGGAAAACGAAGAGGGAAACCAATTTTGAAGAAATCGAGCTAGGGCTCAAAACCCACGAACTTCAACCCAAAAACCGATCAACAACTTAAGAAAACAGAACTCAGAAAAGGGTTAACGCTTACCGATGGAGGCTTCAATTTGTCACGATTGGCGTTAACAGGCTCAACCACATCTTTCCAATCCTTGTGACTGAGGTGCTTTGGCTAGGGTTTACAGACAACGACACAACCTACCCGACAGGTTTTCACCACAGCGGCACAGGAAGGAAGACAACGGCGTAACCAAGAAGATGAAACGACAAGAGGCAAATGGAGATGGGCATGCACCGACTGACAGAACTGGCTAACAGAAGAGAAGAAAGAAGAAGAGAAGACGGGAAGAAGAAGAGAAGAAACTGGAAGGAGCACGTTATAGATCCGAAAAAAAAGACCCGGACCCGCGTGACAAACTAAAAAAAAATTCCCTATGTTACGTTTCTAAAAATCACGGCTTTTAATATATAGAATAATTTTTGTTCTTGCAGCATCTGCATTCTCAGTAATAAAATTGAAAAAAAGAACGATTTAAGTAATAAAACGAAAGACTATGGTAATATATTAAAAAATATGTGTTAGATAATATTAATGATTATATATTTATAGATTGTTTTAAATATATGAAAACTCGTCTTGTACAATTATAGGACAACTAATAATATTGTATATTATGTTTTATATTTGGTATTAAAACGTTTGTATTAGACAGTACTATTAACAATCCGACCTGGTAACCAAAGCTTTTTCAATTTGTATATTCTGTCAACTTAATTACATTGGACGCACGAGTTTGAATTTTAGATTCGTTACTAGTTTGTATATCCGTCTCAAGAATAAGAATGCAATTTATGTAAAAGCACCAAAATATTTTGTAGGTTTTTTTCTTTTTATAAAAATGACTGTTTTGTCTATTAAATTTTTATTTATTAAATCATAATTTTAGACTGTTTTAAATTTTAGTAAATACATGTTGTGTTCCGCATTGATTTCAAAATTTATCTATATATTAATTTGCGTAATTTTCGCCATGAAGTGTAACGTTTTTTTTTTGGTATCTGTGGGTGTAGACACCTGTTGCTTTCCGGCTTCTTCTTTGCGGTATGTTGACGTTTATTCTCCCATTTCTCCTGTTTGCCTTTCTTGCTTCTCCACTATCTCCAATATCCGTCTTCCGTCGTTTTGTTACTTCTTGTCGGAGTATTCTCGCCGGTTGCATGTCATTCCTCTGTCTTCCTCTACGACCGGCGTTTGTGTTGTTGTTGTTTTCTCTTTTCCTTCAGTCACATCAAGTCTCAATTCTGCTTCCAACTACCGCCGTCGCGACCACCGCTGAGCCGCTCCAAGTCTTCGATTAGGGTTCGCTTCCACCGCTTCAGGTTTGTTTTCTCTTTGTCCTGAACCCTAATAATTTCATTTGGGCTTATCTAATTTGTTTGTGTTTGTGGTTTTCGTACAGATGTGGGATATGTTTAATGGAGTCGGAGATTTGAATCAGACACGCAATTTTGGGGTGATCTTTGACTAGCCGATGCAGCGGGAATGGCCAACAGTAAAATAATTAGTGAATCTCGGAGAGATTTTCTACTTGCCGTCTTCTTCTTCTTTTTTCAACTCTTTCGGTCTTGGTCAAGTTAAAGTAAGTTCAAAACTTCAACTTTTAGTTTTAGCCTAATTTTTGGGTGATTTTAAAATTCCTAAATTACTACACTGTTGAGATATTTTAACCTGTTTATTAAATTATATGTGATTTAAAGTCGATTATTTATATGATTTTGATTAATCTGTGAATTATTTGAAGTTTGGAGTCAAAAGATTATGTTTATTTTGTTGTAAAGAAGCTTTCAAGATGGTGTTGTTGAGGTCAGTAACCAATTTCTCTATCATTTTAACTTTATGTAATTTAAATAATCCATGACATCACTCAGCATAGACTTCTTCTACTCAAATTCAGGTCGCCCGTCATCCAGATTACATTACTACTCTCTCCGGAATAGTGGGTTGTATTGATTTAACTTACATGTTTATACTCTTTCGTTAATCGGTTCGTATCACATATTTAACCTTTTATTGGCATGTTTTTGTATCACAACTTTGTGTTCTTATTTCATAGCCGACAGTTTCTGCTAATAAAGCACGATGGAGTTGAGAGAGAGAGAGAGAAAGATCAAATAAGAGAGGTGTAAACCATATAATTTTGTACCTTCATTTTCTTATTGTTTACATGCCTCTTAGATATGAAATCACTTGATCTTCACAGGTAAACCATATAATTTTAATTAGGTATACAAACGACCTTCTTACCACACCAGGTTAGTATTCTTCAATTTTATTTGGCGCCAATTTGAAGCATTATTCTTTATTGATTTCGTTGCTAACGCTGAACCAAATCAAGCTTCTAACATTTCTCCAACTTCTGCAATTGTATTTGAAATCATTTGATTTTTGACTGGTAAACTCTATAATATTAATCAGGCATCGAAATTAGATTCTTACAACCAGGCTGGTGTCCTTCGTTTTTATTTTGCACCTATTCCAAGCTTTGTATTTAAATTTTGTTGACGTAACTTTTTTTTTTGTTTCAACTTTGTCTGTGCCAACTCTTTTTATAAATTGCATTTCTACGATTAGCAAGTCATAAATCAAGCTGAGGTGAATCAAGAATCTATGTTTTCTGCAATTTCTGCAATCGCATTCACAATCAATTGATTTTTTCAGGTAAACCCTATGCTTTTAATTTCTTTATAGTGAGTTCTTTTTTCGGTGAAAAGACACAAAAATGCTAACTTTTTATGATAAATTTGTACTATTTGTTTGATTGCGTTGTAAATCACTATTACAAAAAGGATTAATGGTGGCAAATGTTGAAAAAGTATATGAAGTATGAACCCTCTTTTCCTCTCAAACTAATAAAATTTATGGCATTTACGAATTAAGTTTTAACTTTGGGCTAATTTTATAATTAGGTTAACAAATTAAAACCATCGTGTTTGATTACTCATTCCAGTTTAGCATATTGACAATATTGAAATTCAGTATCATATACTGTTGTTTGGTTGCAAATTAATATGGAACTGAATCGTGTACGAATTCACAAAATTATCATTTAAATTAACTATATATTGGTTTGTACATTGCTGCATCCATTGGTTGCAATCACATGATCTATTGATTGGAATGTAAGATTGGTGTTTCTTGACTTATATGGAATTAGAGCTGAACTTTTGAACGATTTAGAAAGGATTAAATACTCTATATGTCCATATGATCCTTCCAAATTCTCAGGTTTGGCTTAAAGAGATGAAAGTCTTCCAAACACAAGGCAAAGTGATATGAAACAAACAAGAGAAAGTTTGCCATGCTTATCTTTCAAGGGATCAGAGAAAGAAAGGTAGTTATTAGTGGAGAATTTTAGATCCAAATTGGTAAAAATTCACCTTCATTAATTGGTTAGTTTGTTTTTCTACACTTTAGTTTTTCATCGACCCTTGGTTTTACAACAGGAGGACACTAGGGAGAGAGTAGTTGACTCAAATAATAAGGTCTGACACCTGAAATCACAGCTTTTTCAAGAGCAACGACGTTCTTCTATTGGTAAAATAGTATCAAAATCTTCGGGAAGTCTATTAAGATAGGCCTACGTTAAAATAATTGATGGGGATAGGAATCGAACCTCAGCCCTTCAGCTTAAAATAAAACACAGCAAGACTCCAACCGGTAAGCCAAACCTCAAGATGTTCATAAAACTCGAGAAACGAAAATATAACCAATTACCAAGGCGTTAGATAGCAGCTTAAATCCACCGGCAGTTCCTTTTGATTTTTTTTGAATGAAGGAAGTTTTATTTAGAGAAAATTAAACTATTATTATGTATCAACATCTTTACTGAAAATTTCTTTTTGTGTTTCAGATTCTTTCTTGGGTGAAACAAAGTGATGCAGGTTGCTATTGGTCGCTCTGATTTTGATGAGATAAGACCAGGACTTCACAAGAACCAAATCCCACGGAATCCGGGAAATGAAATCCCAAAATGGAAAGGAAGTTCCTGAACCCGCTTTAAGCGATGTGAGTATCACTTTAAGCGATGTGAGTATCACTTTCATCATTTAAGCACTCTTCAATCACATGTTACAAAGCTCCAGGGCCTGTAATCACCTCCATAATCTCAGCACCTCCAACTGTAGGCGTTGACCTTCATGCAGAAAAAATGTAAGTGCTAAATGGAAGAAATAATAACGTACTTAAGGTTAATTGTGTATTATAGCATCCTACTTTAATCTCTTTGTATTACAGCATTGTGCTTCCGTTTTTTTTATCAAGTCATTTTACTTTTGAAATCTATTAAATTAGCATTATATTTTCATGGTTTTCTTATTAGGATGTTATACTTTGATATTTTCATTCAGAAAGTTCTATTGCGAATTTGTTCCTTATTTTGAAAATTGTGCTTATCTTTTTGCGGTGGATTGTGATTCAAGGATGCTTATTAATACTAATAATGGTAGTCTTAATGCTCAGGTTTATTTTTTACTAATTTATCCCTATGCTTATTTTTTATAGTCTAATTGAGTTCGTTAGGTGGGGACCTTTTCTGTGGAACTGCCACATAAGCTGATGCTAGATAAAGGCTGCAAGAACCAGAAGCTAATTGGCAAGGTTCGACTTGACCGGGCAACTCAAGCACAACTAGAGTTCACTCACCCAATACTTGATGTGATGACTCTAGCCCGCTTCATTGACGAGTCATGCGGAAAACTATCAATTTCTTTAAGCAGCTTAGCTTTACTAGAAGGTCGATGAGCTGGGTCAATCTCCATGCCCTTATCTTCTTCAAGCCCTTAAGGCTAAGAAGTCAACTAGGAAGGCTAAGAAGGCAACTAGCAGCTTAGCCAACGACGATGAAGGTTAGTAACTCTCCTTAAGGTCGATGCTAAAGAGCGTACTTCACACCAACCCCGGGCAAGCACCCAGGAAGGAAGACTAACAAGCTCGCACTATTGAATTATACATACAATAGACTTAAAACTATACATTGTATTACACACAATATAAGAATTTATTCATTTTTCATTTATTCAGATCAGGTTGAAGCTGAAGTGATTAAGCAGCAAGAAACAAAGAGGGGATTATCTATAAAAAGTGAAGCTCAAGACAAGGGTATAAGGTTGTTGCGCTTACGGTAATTTTCACATAATGTCATCTTTTTTTATATTTATAAAATTTATGATATTTTTTGTTCTTTTTCGTTATTCTTTTTTCATTTTCTATATTCTTTCTTCTTCTTCAGAGCAGACCTGCAAAATGCAATTGAGAATGAAAACTATTCACTGGCAGCTGAATTATGTCATCAGGTTTTCAAACTTGAAGCAGATTCATTGGCTCCATCAATATAAGCCCAAGCTTTTCAAAATGCTCAATTTGAATTTCGTTTAGGCCAGAAAGTCAGGCACGAAAAGTTTGGTATA
The DNA here is from genome assembly GCA_023525715.1 of Cichorium intybus. Classification (NCBI taxonomy): domain Eukaryota; kingdom Viridiplantae; phylum Streptophyta; class Magnoliopsida; order Asterales; family Asteraceae; genus Cichorium; species Cichorium intybus. The sequence continues at coordinate 17,235,826 of CM042016.1, read as the reverse complement.
CATCTCTTACTTTTAAAAATATTAATTGTATTGATTTTGGTTAACATGATTCCTCTATTTTACGGTCATTGAAGGGCATTTACATATTTAGTTAATAGTCAATCACTTCCACTAAACAAACATTTTATTTATTTTTTGTATCATAAAAACCATTTTGATTACCATGAAAATGTTTTTTTAGAGATTTCTTTCATGATTTGCAATAAAAGTCAACATGTTGTGGTGATAGGATACAGAGTTGTGGTTTGTGGAATGGATCCAATGTGTTGTGAATCAGCCTCCTGGATGGAAGACGCAAATGTTGACCACGGCTTTCATATGCTCTTTATGAAGTAGTTTGAGCTTATAACACTTCTCCTTCTGACTTTCCCCGACCGACTCAACGAGCTGCGCCACCTACAGAACTGACGGAACCCGTGCATCGCACGGGGCCCCACTAGTTGAAGAATAAGAACCGTACCAAATTTTAGATATAGTGGTTGTCCTATGCCAACAAATAATAAACTCAAATAAACAATATAAATAACTTGTGTTAGCAGTTGAATAAATTGTATCCACGTGGATTGATTCGGATCAAATCTATGCACTAAGTTTGTAAGGCTGAAAGGAGTGGTGTTGGA
>CM042016.1:17222706-17230206 GCA_023525715.1 Cichorium intybus | reverse complement strand
GAGAGAACGGGAGAGAGCGAGAGAGCACGAGAAGAACAAGAAGCTTAGAAGTTCTGCAAGGAATTGAAGCTAAACACTTGGAATTAGTGATTCCAAGCTTTGAGAGGTAAGAATTCTAAGCTTTAAACTCAAAACCTTGAACGGGAGTTGAGTCTTAACTTTTGATTTTCCAGAAATTATAGTTCTAATGAAATCATCCAACTCATCTTGCTCAAAATCATCAATTTAACATATTTAGTTGTTGAATATGTTGAAATACAAGAAAATGATGATTTTGGTTCAAGAACATTAAGTCACGGGTTGGGATGAACAAGTGGTTTTGATGAGTCTAATAGGTTAGAAATGATGAAAGAAACTTGTACTAACAAGTAATTCAATGGAATTGAAGCTTTGATGCAAAAATGGTGAAATGGGTTTTTAGCCTAAGAACCCTAGAAATGGGTTACTGAGTTGAAACTGATTTCAAATGTTTCTAATGGTTTTATTAAGTTAAAAATGTCATAAAAGAAGTAAGAAATCAGTTCACAAGCTTAAAAATCCAATAAAATGATTTTTGGTGAAAAAAATGGTGATTTCGGAAGATTTTTCAAGTTATAAAGAAGATTTGATGATTTTGAAGTTTAAAGTCAAGTGTAAGTTGGTATTTAGGGCCTGGAAATGACCCTAAACTGATTAAGTTAAGTATTAAGAGCTTAATGGAGTGAATAGTGAAACTGCAGTTTGAAAAAATCGCCAAGAATAGCAATGTACTTCTAGCTCGTGACGCGACCTCGCGGCAGAAGGTTGACAAGTTTCTGTCCAATTTTGAGATTTGAACTCGTTGCTAGACATGTTCGTTTGACCTATAATTCATACCATAGGCTTAAAATGGTATGAAACCACGTGGAAAATTGTCGGAACTGAAATACGACCTCCCGAGGGTACTGTAGTAAAATACGCGTATTTCGGGAAAATTTTAAAATGAGTTATTAATGGTTATACACTTGTTATGACATGTAATTGTGTCATATGAGACCCCAGAACTGTAGAGTCAGTAGTAGTATATTTATTAAGTAAATATATATGATACTTGTATAGGTGGTGCTTCAAATACTGTCGAGCACGGGAAAGGAAAAGGTGTACGAGAAGCGTAGTGATCCATAGCAGAATCAAGGTGAGTATATGTGGACTTTTTATACATAGAAAAAATGATATTTTCAGAAAATAATATTTCCAAATACTTTTGAATACTAAAGTTGGAAACAGTTTTAAAGTAGCTCTATACAAGGGCTAAGTGTTTTTAAGCAGATTTTAAAGCAGTGTAGTTGTAAAGTTTTTGAAAGAAGCTCCATATGAGAGCTAAAGATATTGAAGTTAGTTTTGAAAGTATTTTTGATTATGAGTTAAAAAGTTTATGAGTTTGAGTTATTATGAATTGTGTCCCTTTTGACCAATTTGAGATGAAATGAAGAAAGTAATGAGATAAAAAGTAACATAAAGAAAGTAATGAGAGTTAGTTGTCCGGACTATGATCACCCACATAATCGGGAGATCTGAAGACACTACTGGGGTGGTACCTCCCGTCGTGAAGTAGTTGTCTAGCTTAGCATAACCTTGGGCTTGGATCCGTTCCAAGTCACAAAGGGGAGACAGAGATAGCATAACCTTGCGGGTGGATCTGTTCTGTCCCGCGAAGGGGAGTTGGTAGAATGAATTAAATTAAACTAATTCATGAGTTTCAGTTGGTCACAAGAAAATGATAAAGAAAGCAGTTTTTGAAAGAAAGCAGTTTTAGAGAAAGAAAGCAGTTTAAAAGCATTTTTGAGGTTTGAAATGAGCGAAGAAAAGCAAGTTTTGAGATTTGTTATAAAAATAAGTTTTAAGTAGTTTACTTGTTAATATTTCAAGTTTTGAGCAGAAAAGTTTTGGGTCTAAAACTCATATTACTCACGAGGCTTTATGTCTCACGTATTTTTTTTAAAATGCTATGTACTTAGGTGAGATGAGCAGGAGCTGGAGATGGGACCTATGTATAATACAGATAAGTTTAAATTATGGCTTTTGAGTTCAGTCTGTAATTACCCCTTATGAATGAGTTTGTAAAAAATAAATAATAGTGACTTTTTGATAGTCACGTGTTGTAAAATATTTTGTAATATAAACTATATTAAATTATGGTTTGAGAAAGGGGTGTTACATTGATCGTTCATCATCTTATAATTGTTTAATTAATTCTCCAGTATACCGATCTTCAATTCAAAATTTCCAGCTTCAATTCCATCTTTTTTCTTCAACATAGGATTCTCATTGAGATATCACTAATTCTCCAATAAATATATTGATCTTCAGTACATGATGTTATAATTCGAGAGGGTAATCCCTATTGCATGGAATTTTGGTTTGCCCATTCGTATCTGCGTTAGAGAACGTAGAAGAATAGTCATTAGTAGAACCTTTGTTCTTTCAATTTTAGCACACAAGATGTGTAAGTTATTATTTATACACTTAATATAAGTCAATAATCATGTATTAGATCAATTTTAGTCATGTAGTTGCCAAATCAGCGTTTACCTACAATACAATATCATGTCACAATAATACTTTTCGATCAACTAAAGAGAATTAAGTGATAAATCGTATATAAAATAGTTTAGTGACTAAATATGTACATGATATATAGTTTATTACCCACTCATGTCATTAACCATATTTATGTAATATCCACGTAATTAACATTAATTTTTTTTTCAAATAAGCAATGTAACTGAGATAACATATAAAACTTGGCCATAATTGTAGCTTTTAAACCATTGAAGAAAGTTTGATGATAGATAATGTATCAAAAATGATTTAGTAACTAAATACGTATAAAAACATAATATAATGCTCTCTCAAGTCATTAATAATGAACAATGAAAAGAAAACGTTGATACCCTTTGAACAAGTAGACATCAATTATTAGCAGTAAATTTATAAATTCTTATGCTGCGTTTGGTAACTGGTAATCATGGCCGGAAAGGAAAGGACCACTATCAAGGAATGAATATAAACACGTTTGGTTACCTTATGGTAAGGAATAAGCCATTCATGATAGAATGCCATTCCCTTAAATAGCGCGATTTTCATTCCTAGGCATATACCTGTTTTTTTTTCATTCATGGAAGGAATGAACCTATTTTACCGTTTTAACCCTTATTCCCCTAATTAGATAATTGCTTTCCTTTTTTTCCTTTTTCTTTCTTCTATAATCTCCTCTTATTTCTCGTCTCTTTAAATTGTATCTTCGTGCTTTTGTTTCTTTGTCTTCAATTGTATCAGCCATGGCAACTTATGTTTTAATTAATATCAATTTCTATCACCCTTCACGTAAATAGAGTCTGCACTGCATCAGCATGCTTTTGATGTTTCTTTGTCTTCACCGATCTCAGCCATGACAATCTTTCCCAACTGATCAAAGAAGGTGACGTAGAAATCATAGATGCCACCGTGGTTTATATTTCATATGGGTCATGGGTGGAACCGTCAAAGTTAATGAGGAAGAAGAGGGCAGTATGCATATAAATGGAGGCTAAACAAGTCTTTTTATAGATCTATACCATTCCTACCGAATGTTTCAAAAAACTTAACCAAACAAGATCAAGTAATGGAATGATTATTTCCTTTACTCTTTCATTCCATTACTTAGTCCAATCTATTCCAGTATCATTCTGTTCCTTTCAACCAAACATACCCTTATTTTCATTTATTTTTATAAAATCCGATCCAAATGTATGACATAAAAAAGTTCCAAGCTATTTATATCCAATTGTTGGCATACACATTATATCATTGCATATTATATATGACTTTCTTATCCACTCGTGTTTATTTTTATTTAAATTAATTTATAAGGTTTTGTTTGAATGAGATAAATTTTGTTTTTCTTAAAAGTTAACATCACACTTAATAAAAATAACTAGTAGGCAACCCGTGCTATGCACGGGTCGACTAGAAAAGTTGCGTGTTGAGGTAGGACCTTTCAGTCAAGTGCATTGCCTTCTTTGCCTATTCATTTAGTCCAAAAAAATAATAAATAATAACAAATATATGAACGTCAGTGTAGAGTTAAATGCAAGAAATGAAGATATACTTTTGTTGATTTGTTTATTATAGCAGCTTACTTTTGTTTTTCCTATTAAAGAAATTAACTTCAAAAGGTTCCACCCAGTTATAGCAATATTATAAAAATACAAAGCAATCTTCACGGCTATAATTGGATTTTTCAAAGTACAATGCCTTAATAATAAGAAAATTAGAAGTATAAATTTTTTTATGGGATAAACGGCATTATAAATATTTTGAATCTCTCAGTTAAAACAAACCTCCATTCGTTGTCCACTTTCATCCTTGCCAACAAATCTTAAGCCCGTTTTCTCTAAATCCCCAACCACCTCAGGATTAACCTCGTAAGGATGTCGATGTCGCTCATCCACATACTCTGGATTTTGATACCTGCCAAAAAAACATTTTGTAAATTTGATTCAAATATAGCCAGAAAAGGGTAGCTTCATGGCGTTGTTTGTATTTGTGAATTTCAATAGAGAATCTCATACAATTTTGCAGTGATACAATCAGAGGTCTGAAGTAAAGTTCTTCGAGAGCCAAGTCTCATTGTGTTTCCCATGTGTGTTCTTGAACCCTTAATAAAAACAAAGAATATTGATACTCCATATGCATCTCAAAAACAAAAGATTTTTACATTATAAAGAAAGAAAACAATACCTTTGGCATGAAAGTTACAACAGGATTGGTTGCATGCTCATCAAATTCAGTACCATTTGCCTCTTTCCAACTCAAGATCTGGAAATATAATATTTTTAACTTTACATGATTGGAAATGGATTATACTTATTTATAGAAAAACAACTTACAGATCTAGACATCTCAATAACAGATATCTACATGCCTAAGCAAATGCCAAGATATGGAACTTTATTCTCAAGCGCATACTTCGCAGCCAGTATCATTCCCTTCATACCACGATCCCCAAATCCACCAGGAACCAAAACACATGTTGAACTCCGAAGAAATCAATATTTAGTTTCACCCAAACAAAACAATATTTGTAACCCGTGACTAACATAATAAATGTGTATATTCATTATTCAAACACTAATAGGAGTTAGGGTTGTTTCTTTTTCGACTTAATCTAGACAGAATGGCTTAATAGGTTATGTAAAAAAAACAGCTTAATGTATTAAGACCCAAACATTTTACCTATTTACCCTTCATCTCTTTTCCTCCCAAGTACCAACTTCTCTGACATTCTCCCATAATGGTTCTCAGAACACCAGTTACCTTTATATGATAAAATGTATCAATGAGTTAGAAGTCATCCACATATTTATCTAAGTTCCGAACGTTTACAACCTCTAAAATTATATTACTAAAATTAAAATACAGTTTTAAAAAATCTTATAAATTATAATCATATTTAATGAACTCAAGTTTAATAACTTTATAAGATCAAAACTACTGCAAAACCTTCTTATCCCAACGAATTTGATAAGATTGAAATTTATCCACAATCAAAACAATTTGTAGCTATCATGTTCGGTTCAAATTATTAATTATATGCTTACCCACCACAAATGAAGGTTACTATGAGGAATGCATAATGAATATTCATAATACGCTTACGAAACTTACCCTTAGTGTCTCCGAGGCCTTTGTATGAGCTTCTGGTGCCTGCAAAATAATATATAGTTAAGAAGTATATACTTGAATATGATTTAAATATTTATACCGTTTTGGCACTTTCATCTTCCAGATTAGAAGCTGCAATCCATTCAATGGAGAGTTTCAATGAACACGCAATGCAGGCATGGAGAAGTGCCTGCATTTTAAAATTTAGTGAAACATAAGTGGAATTCAGGCATTTTGAGTGATAATGAACAAACTGTACCTTAACTACAAAGAAATAGAAGTCTGTTAGGCCACCATATTTCCCAACCATTGCAATCTTCACCTGCATGGAGTAATCTTCCTCCAGACACTTAATTTAAATGCAGTAAGAGAGGAGAATGTCTGGAATGATACTAACAGAATTAGTGAGGTTGTCAAAAGTTTCTACCCTATTAGACCAGAAACTCGTTTTGTAGCCATATCTTGCTTCTTCTCCTAATTGATAGAGCCACGTCTCCTTGTTCTCCTACTACACCATTTTCATCACAAAAAACCAAGAATTAGAACGAAACAGAGCATGTCCTTTTAACTTATATACGAATTGAAGAACCCAAGGCGAAAAATTACCTCGGAAAGTGGAGATTAGCTTTGGTAGAGGGAAATTGAAAGTGGGTTGAGGAGAAGCCAAAGGGTTATACAAGTACGAATCAGAAAGAAGGTAGGAAACAACTTTATTGAAGAAGAAATTTCTTCCATTGTGTCTCTTGTTCGTGCGCTTTCGTATGCTTGTTCGTTTCATGGGTTTTTCCTTGCTGGTTAACGGTGAAGATGCCAACATCGCCTGCTTCTCCTCTTCACCTGACTTTCCCTATTGGCTTTGACTGCATCCAGATTTGCAGAAGGTGTATCGTCTGTGTGGGGAGAGGGGAAGAACATCCGCTTGAGAGAACACGTCAAAAGGAATTGCGATACTAATACAACCCGGAAAATTCTTAGTCCCCATCCTGTGAGAGAGAAGGAAAACTCCGGTGATGAACTGATGAACTTTGCCGGTGACACTGGAAAAAATGGAGTGAAAGTTTGTTTCCTTGACTGGAACACGGATAGCAGAGCTTGAATCAGCGACTGGTGTCTCCAGCATAACGGCGGCATTTGTCCGCAGTAGGAAAACAATTTCTAAAACCCTAATTTGAAGACGAAGAGCACAAGGACGACGAATACCCTAGATTTCTTCGTCAAGGATCAGTGAATGGGTGGACGGATCATAGAGAAGTTCAAAACTGTTGAAGATCTCGACAGTACGTCCCCGTTCAACTCCAATGACACAACCTGGCGGGTGGCGAACTGGAAGAGGCGGACGTGCTGTCACCACCGGTAGCGGTGGGTGTTTGAGATTGGGACTTGACGCGTGTATGGTGATCGTATATGTTCATCGGTGGGTTTGCACAAAACCCAAAAAAGTGACGGGGATCGAAAAAAGAAAAGAACATCAATAAGCCAAAAAAACCAACGCCAAGCAAAAAAAAAAAAAAAAAAAAAAAACGTGACACGGAGTAGGCAAAAAAGACGGGAATAAAAAAACGTACACGGAGGAGCCAAAAAACACGCAAATTAAATAGATGTTATAATTATAATAACATACAAAGAATCTCTCTGTCGCTCTTCTGGTAAAAAATAATCCAAGTATAAATCCAATTTGATTGGTGGTAACAAGACACCACCCACCGTATTGGAAGGTACACCCATAATAACACCAAATATACTTATTTTTCAAAAAGGCCCACGGATTCTCTGATGGACCTACTAATTAAAACCAACCCTCATTTCTTGCCCCCACTTCTAGGATTCCCTTTATAG
>CM042016.1:17175206-17217706 GCA_023525715.1 Cichorium intybus | reverse complement strand
ACTCAAATCTCCATTTCCAAGTACTCACAAATGGTGCAGCAATCCAATTGCAATGTCTAACTCCTTAGACAATCTATTACCAATTCATGACAGTCTTACTTCACACTTACTCCCTTAAAGTGTAATCGACTGTGGATATTTGAATAATCCAATTATTCAGGAAGTAAAACATGCAAAATGAAACACAATGATAAAGTATTGACAAGAGTAGTAAACCATAATAAATCTCTATTATTAAATCACAAGAGTCAAATACAATACATTGTTACAAGCTTCGAAACCTATCTAATTTACATAAACTTTATATCATCTCTTAATCCAATGCTCCTAGCATGCTGATTATGCTTAATCCTACTCAGAGCCTTTGTCAAGGGATCTGCAGGATTTTCTTCCGATGATACCCTCTTTACCAAGAGTTGACCTTCTTCAACCTTGTGCCTTATATAGTGGTACTTTCTGTCGATATGCTTGGACTTTCCATGGTCCCGCGGTTCCTTTGTCAAGGCGACCGCACCTTCGTTATCGCAGAACAGCTCCACGGGCTCCTGAATACTCGGGACTAATCCAAGGTCACCGATGAAGTTCTTCAGCCAAGCCGCTTCCTTTGATGCTTCACTTGCTGCTATATACTCTGATTCACAAGTAGAATCAGCCACCGTATCTTGCTTGGAACTTTTCCAAGTTACCGCTCCTCCGTTCAGAAGAAATACCCAGCCAGACTGAGACCGACCACTGTCTCTATCTGTCTGAAAACTGGCATCCGTATATCCTTCAATTCTCAAGGTATCACTGCCTCCAAGGACCAACACCATGTCCTTTGTCCTTCGCAGATACTTGAGTATATTCTTTACGGCTATCCAATGCGCCCTTCCAGGGTTTCCCTGGTACCGACTGACCATGCTCAGGGCAAAGGCCACGTCAGGGCGAGTACACGTCATATCGTACATGATCGATCCCACAGCCGAAGCGTATGGTACTCGACTCATCTCAGCTATTTCCTCGTCTGTACTCGGACTTTGAGTCTTACTCAGCTTCGCATTACTTTGTATAGGTAGCTCTCCCTTCTTGGAATTTTCCATACTAAACCTCTTTAGTACCTTTTCCAAGTATGTACCCTGACTAAGTCCAATTAGTCTCTTCTTCCTATCTCTCAATATTCTTATCCCAAGAATATAGGCAGCCTCTCCTAAGTCTTTCATGGCGAAACATTTCCCAAGCCAAGCCTTGACATCTTGCAAGGTTGGAACATCGTTTCCCATGAGTAGTATGTCATCGACATACAGTACAAGAAAGGTGACTATACTCCCACTAGCCTTGACATATACGCAGGACTCATCCTCGCTTCTAGAGAAACCAAACTCTTTGACTTTCTCATGGAAACAAAGATTCCAGCTGCGAGAAGCTTGCTTCAATCCGTAGATTGACCTTTCAAGCTTACACACCTTATTAGGATACTTTGCATCGACAAAACCCTCTGGCTGATTCATGTAAACATCCTCAGTCAACTTTCCATTAAGGAAAGCGGTTTTGACGTCTATCTGCCAAATTTCATAGTCATGAAATGCAGCTATGGCCAGCATTATCCTAATAGACTTTATCTTGGCTACTGGTGAGAAGGTCTCGTCATAGTCAATCCCTGGGGTTTGAGTAAAGCCCTTCGCAACCAGTCTTGCCTTGAAAGTGTGTACCTTTCCGTCCATGTCGGTCTTTTTCTTGAAGATCCATTTGCACCCGACTGTCTTTCGACCCGGTACATTATCAACCAAGTTCCAGACTTGATTGTCATACATGGACTTGATCTCGCTATCCATGGCCTCCTTCCACTTGGCAGACTCAGGGCCCGCCACTGCTTCCTGGTAGTTAGCTGGTTCATCCAAATTTATCAGTGTCCTATCACTGACAAACGTGTCCCCATCCGAAGTTATATGGAACCCATAAAACTCGGGCGGCATGCTAACCCTACCAGAACGCCTAGGAGGTATGGATACTTCTGTCGGACCAACAGGAACTTCTTCCTCATGTTGGTTGCTAGTTTCTCCTAAGGTTGCGTCATCTGATGACTCTTGAATTTCTTCCAGATCAATGGTACTCCCACTGTCCTCTTTGAATACGAGCTCTTTTTCTCGAAAGACCGCTCGTCTAGCTACAAAGACCACATCCTCGCTTGGTCTGTAGAATATGTATCCAAATGACTGTTTGGGATAACCAATGAAGAAACACCTTTCGCTTCTGTCTGCGAGTTTGTCTTGAGTCTCTCGTCTAACGAAAGCCTCACAACCCCAGACTTTGATATGTGCCAACGAGGGAGCTTTCCCCGTCCACATCTCATGAGGTGTTTTTGCAAACTTCTTAGTTGGGACAAGATTGAGGATATGGGCGGCAGTCTCTAAGGCATACCCCCAGAAGTGAATGGGAAGTGAAGCTCGACTCATCATGGAACGAACCATGTCCAACAGGGTTCGGTTGCGCCTCTCCGCAACACCGTTCAGCTGTGGTGTCCTGGGAGGTGTCAACTGCGAAACTATTCCGCATTCCTTTAGATAGTCAAGGAACTCGATACTTAGATACTCTCCGCCTCTGTCGGATTTGAGCATCTTTATCTTCCTGCCTAATTGATTCTCTACTTCGTTCTTAAACTCTTTGAACTTTTCAAAGGTGTCCGACTTGTGCTTGATTAAGTAGATATAACTGTATCTACTAAAATCATCGGTAAAAGTCACGTAGAACCGCGTGCCATCCTTTGTGGTTGATCTGAATGGACCACACACATCCGTGTGAATGATGTCCAATAGACCCTCACCTCTTTCAAAAGACCCTTTGAAAGGTGATTTAGTTATCTTGCCCAACAGGCAAGATTCACATACATCATCCAACTTGAGGTCGAATGATTCCAACACTCCATCCTTTTGGAGTTGGGCGATGCGTTTCTTGCTGATGTGCCCGAGCCGACTATGCCACAGACATGCCTTTTCCACATCACTAGTAGAATCAATATAATTTACACTATGTCCTAGATTGTCAACACATTTCACAGTTTCATACACACCATCACAAGGATAAGCAGTAAAATTCAAAATACCATTTTTGAAAACAGAAATAGATCCAATATTATTATCAAAAGAAAAATGAAATCCTTGTCTGAATAATGCGTGAAATGAAATAATATTTCTTGCCATTTCTGGCGAATAGCAACAATCTAATAAATCTATACAAACTTCACTACTAAGCACTAAACTGTAAACGCCGATCTTGGTAACAGGGGACGATCTCCTATTGCCCATGATCAAGTTCAGTCTTCCGTGCTCCACCTCCCTGCTTTCCTTTAGGCCCTGCAGATCATAACAAATGTGAAAACCACATCCTGTATCAAGGACCCAAGAATTAGAAGATGGTGAGTTTTTAGAGATAGTGTATATACCTGCTGTCGATGGCTTTACTTTCCCATCCTTGACATCCTGCAAGTATTTGGGGCAGCTTCTCTTCCAATGGCCCTTCTCTTTGCAGTAGAAACAGTTGGCTTCATCGGGGTTGGCCACACAAGGAATATGGGAAGACTTGGTTCTTGAGCCATTGCTTGATGACCCAACCTGAACCTTTTCCCTCCAATTTTGCTTAGGAGGGCCCTTCCTCTTCTTTCCTTTGCCACTTCCAATGGCTAGGACGGGCTGATTAACCGAGGGTACACTTTTACCCTTCATACCGTCTTCAGCAACTCGAAGCATGCGATGCAACTCAGTCAGGTTAGCCTGATTGTTGTTCAAATGATAAGCCAGCCTGAACTGGTCATAAGAACTCGGCAGCGAGTTAAGCACTATGTCAACGGCCAACTCCTCCGGTACAGGCATCGCAAGCTTTCTAAGCCGCTCCACGTAACCTTGCATTCTTTGCACATGGGCATAGATGGACTCTCCATCTTTGGGTTTGCTGTTCGTGAAGTCCTTGACCACTTCGCACCTTTCGATGCGCTCTTGCTTACGGAACTTTTCCGCAAGCTCACGATGCATCTCATAGGGCCAGTAGTCTTCATATATCCTCTGCAATTCGGGGTTCATTGTGGCAATCATGATGCAGGCCACTTTGGTCGCATCATCAAAGTGTTTTTGGTACGAGGCAATTTCCTCGGGAGTAGCAGTTTCGGGGTCGACATCGACAAGATCGGTCTCGAGAATATACTATTTGTTCTCATACCTCAGAGCCATCTTGATGTTTCTAATCCAGTCATTGTAGTTTGTCCCGTTCAGTTGAACCTTGGAACACAGTGAGAGGATAGAGGGAACACTGGAGTTTGATTGGGGAGCAGATTGATCAGCAGAAGACATCTATAAAAGAAGGTGAGTTTAATTAGATACTTGTCGGTCCTTATAATAACCCAATATAAAATAAGGCTAGGATCCAACTATAACAATTTGCAACATAGAAGAGGGATGCCGTAATCTATAAGCAAATTTTATAAAGGTAGGCGAATGACGATTCAGCCGATTCCACCGCGAAAAAATAATCTTATTATAAATGGAATTCCTAGTTTCTTTTGAGATTTATTGAACTGTTCAATAGCATGTTTTAATCTCGGATATGCCCCACCGTTTGTGACTGGGATGCCGAGGATCACAAACCGGGTGTGAATAACCATGCAAATTTGCTTGGTACTCTCGAGGTCCATTATCATCTCAAATTGATGTGCCGGTTAACCACACATGCTCCATCAACAATGATAACACCCGAGACACCCATTGCAACTCTTTATGAACCCCCATTGGTGTGCCGGTTAACCACACACGCTCCACCAACGTTTCATAAAGTGCAATGTGCAATTTCATGGGTTAGCATCAAATTCACATTTTTCCTAAAGTAACTAGATTGGGATTTTGTGTAAAGGTTCTAGTACTTTGATCATTATACTTTTAATGATTTAGTGGTTCTGTCAAAACCCGTTCGGCTAACGACCCTCCACTGATCAGGCGAGCGGTGGGTGAGAGTGTTCACCCATTAGACTACCATTTTATAGGCAGTCTCCTTATACCCACTTTATAAACCAGCTTCGTGAATGAGGCCTACTATTGATTTGACTAACCAAATTTATCTTATATATATAGTATTAACTTTTAATAACATATATAAGATGTATTTTAAAACCCTTTAAAATATTCAAGGTTTATCTTTTAATTTTACCAAATTTAAACAATTAAATTTTAAATTAAATTAAACCTTAATAATTGATTTAATCAATTTTAATTACCAATTAATTAAATTAATTAAATCTAAATATTTTAAACATTTTAAAATATTTTTCTGGATTTTTCTATTAATTTTTCGAAAATCTAAAATTAATTAAATCCCTTTTGAATTATCTTTTAATTAACAATTAATTAAAATAATTCAAATGAAGATAGGTTTATTCAAATTAATCAAATTAATTAAAACCTATCTTAAACCCTCTAGATTTCGAATTCAAATAATAGGGTTTAAGGTTATCCATTTAATTAACAAATAAAGTTACCAAAAATAGAAAACCTCCTAAAACCCTAATGACAATTTCGAAATTAGCAAGGGGGGGGGGGATTAGGGTTTCCAAAACCCTAATCCTAGAAATCGATCCATAAGGGTATTAGGGTTTAGAAGCTTTAAACCCTAAAACAGTTATATCAATTCAACAAGAAAACAAAACAGGCTCTGATACCACTGAAAGGTTTTCTGCAAACCATGAACTAAATAACCTAAGTTCACATGCAACCTATGAGGATCTATGTTTTCTTCTAATTGAACATATAACAAAAACCCTAGAGGCCATAAGAAAATTAACTAAAAGAATAAAACTAGAAAAACCAACCTTTTAGAATTTTATGGAAGCTGAGCAGCAAAATTATCCTGCCTCAAATGAGATCACACCCAAGCTTGGAGAAGATGGTCACGAAAATCCAGAGAGAGTATAATGAAATTGGCGAAATTCATATGGTGTATGGGATCCCTATTTATAGTTTCCAAATGGCCAGTTGATAAACCTTAGAGATAAACCTTTTTGAATTCAAATAAGATAAACCTTTTATCTTACAATTCAAAAACCTATTTATCTAATAATTATCAAATTCGAAATTCTATATATCTATATATAGATTTCGACTTTCAACTGGTCACTACACACTGCCACTTACTCAACTATTGAATAATTACAGTTTTAGTCCCTGCACCTTTAATTAATTAATTTAATCCTCAAATTAAATCCAATTAATTCTGGATTAATTCCTAATTAATTAATATAGTTTCTAATTAATATATTATGACTTTAATATATTAATAAACCATATATTTAATTCCTGTTGATTTATTAATCCCATAATAAATCAACCTTTCTCTCTACCGAATTTTCTACCAAACCTCCAGCCATGAGGGCAACCCAAATGGACTGTGCTTCTATTAATTAGGTAAATACTAATTATTAGTCATGGCTTAGACACCTAATCCAACACAAACTGGTAATCATACCTGAATTTATTGAAGATGATTGAAACATATGATCAATTTAAAATTTTATCAGAGATAATTTGAAAAATATGATTAATTTAAAATCATATACTATTGAGAAGTTACTTAATAGTTTTTTACTACTTCAACATTTTAACCATTTATAATGATTTTACTCTCATTCACAATATAAATTATTTACATTCACACAACAATTTACTCAGATTCACATATCAATATCATATGGTATTTTAAATATACTCCGAAATATGAATATGATTAATTTAGTTAGAAAATTTTCAACAATTCAACAATTTAATCATTTATAATAAATATACTATGATTCATAAGTTAATTCCATTCACATTCACATAAAAATTTATTCAAATTCATATGACAATATCATATGCAATTGTGTGTGTCAACAGTGAACAGAATAAGAGTTCAGATTCACATGTGAATATCAACTAGCGGAAATTTCGAAAAAAAAATCATTTTTGTACATCAATATGGATCTGTATTTGTAGAGGATAAAAAGTTATAAATTTCTATATATTCATATTTTTTTTGCGATAAAAAATAAGCCCTAAAAATTAAAAAAACAAAGTGGGTTTTTTTTATAACCCGGTAGATGCACGTCCACCATAAAGTGTATAATCGTGTGGATGAGATTAGTCTCTTGGTACCATGGTTTATATATATATATATATATATATATATATATATATATATATATATATATATATATATATATATAGAATCAGGATTAGGTGATGACTTTTTTTAAAGTGAGGACTTGCGAGGACACATTAAAAAATTTTTAAAAAAATTTAAAAAAAATATAAATAATAAAATGGATCATAGTACTATATCGGAGAAAAAAAGTTTCAAAAAAAAACTTTTGGATCATTAGTTGTTTTTATAATTAAATAATGATCCAAAATAAAAACAGAAAAATTGCATCATTACGTTTTTCAATGATCCAATTTTTTTTTCAAATTTTTTTTTGATATAGATATAGTACTATTCTATTTTTTATGATTTGTATTTTTTTTATATTTTTTTTCAAATTTTTTAAGGTGTCCTCGCGAGTCCTCACCGAAAAAAGTGTCCTCACCGGAACCGGACCATATATATATATATATATATATATATATATATATATATATATATATATATATATATATATATATATATATATATATATATATATATATATATATATATATATATATAGACGGGTTCAACGCAGAACCAAATTAAATCACCTAACTGCAGAACCATGTTCATCTTTGAACATAAATCCCAAAAACCCCAAAACCGACACCCCAATCAACAATTTCATCGTGCTAATCTTGTTCGACACATCTTCGCAATTCCAGTTCTCCACTTCTCGTTCTTGGATTCCGAGTTCTGCCCTGTACGACTTGATCAAAAATCGTTTTCTCACCTTTTCCCCCGATTCAAGGTTTATCTACTGCTCCTCAACATTCAGTTAAACGCTTTCTTCCCTGTGGTCACCGGTCAAACGCGCTTCAGCAATAACTTCCATCGGTCAGTGCAATTCATCACTCGTTAGTTCGTGAGTTCAAATTGTTTCTATTCGTTAGTTCAATTCATCACTCGTTAGTTCCCTGTGGTCATCGGTTAATTTAATTCAACAGATGCTAATGAGAAGGGTTGATTGCAGTGGCGGTATTGTTGGTAATGGAAACGAAGCAACAAAATCAAATATAGTTAGTAGCATTGTTGGTAGAAGCTCCACAGAAATCAATGGTGTCTAGTCGTGTATTCTTGCATTTTTTGTTGAATAATTGGCTAATTTGATAGAAACGAGATAGCACTGGTACATTACAGAGGATATTTATGTTCATCAATGAACATATGTTCATCAATGAGCATATGTTCATCAATGATTTCAACGATCGTGATGTGTCTGCAATCCTCCTACAATAACGTTAGCTTTAATCGATTCCTGATCTGCAATTCTAATCAGCATCATTTATATTATGTTATTTAAAATCTAGGTTAGTCATAGTAAAATTAAGTTGGCGTCTCTAATTCAGTTCACTTGTTGCGTTGAGTTAGGTTTGTTCATTAATGAACATATGTTCATTAATGAACATATGATTACAACGTGACGACTTGCAGTGATCTTCGATCTGGCGATTTGTTGATTGGAGATTTGTATGGAGATTTTTATCTCCTTGATTTTGGGGGGATATACGACACTATATTTTTGGGATTTATGTTCGTTGATGGACATTTGTTCATCGATGAACATGGTTCTGCAGTTAGGTGATTTAATTTGGTTCTACATTGAACCCACCCCTATATATATATATATATATATATATATATATATATATATATATATATATATATATATATATATATATATATATATATATATATATATATATATATATATATATATATATATATATATATATATATATATATATATATATATATATATATATATATATATATATATATATGACAACGCCTAGTGATATCAAGTATTTTAGGCGTTGTTGAGCCCTGTTCTTGGTAAAATTATATCAAATATGCATGGGTATTCTCACTTTTCGTGCCAGGACTTGTTTGGAGAAAAAGAATAGAAACAGGGACTAAAAGTGTACAAAAAGGAAGAAGTTTGGAAAGAATGCAAAATCAAAGAAACACGTACGCGCGCCGCGGATTTCTCTTCTGCACGACGCGGGCGTAAGGCGGTGGAACACATTTGAATGACGAAAAAACGGGGAACGGATAAGTACCCGCGCCGCGGATTTCACTTCTGCGCGGCGCGGTCACGGGAAATTTGCAACTATAAATAGAGGCATTTCCAGCCGAAAACCCTAGCAAAGACCGGGTGTAAACATCGACCTAGAAGCTCTTTGACTCGAGGATTTCATTTCAGAAGCTATCATTTGGTATTTTCATGTTTTAGATTTTATTTCATTTTAGTTAAACATTTGTAAGACTTGGTTTGTATCTTTGGGTGTGACAACCATTGATCCCAAGCCTAGGGTTCTGTTTTTAGTAGTGTTTGGTTAATGAATTGATGTTTGGATATTGGTTTTAGTGAATGAAAAGCATTCGGTTACATTTAATCTCAGCTTTTCGATGTTTGGATGTTTGTGTTTGGTTATATGATTGATTGTGTTTTGGATATTGTTTTGGACCTTGTTAGGACTGTTTTCCTTAGCTGAAATCAGTGGCTAATTAGGTTAGGTTTAGCATTAAACCTTGGCTAGTAACTGTTCAATAGAACTGTTAGTTATTAGCTAGTTTATGCTTTGCTTGGTTTTAGCTAGTTTGAATGCCTTCAATTGCTTCTGACCCAGAGATGTACTTCTGAGTTCAGAAAGTAACTAGGTCATTTGAGCTTGTCTAAGCTTGGCTTGAGTGTTTGAATATTTTTTTGAGATAGTAAGATAGAAATTAGTTCCTCCGACTATAGCTGTGACACTATTAGTTGGTAATCTCTCATCTAGTCTAACCACGTAGCTCCTGTGGCTCGACCCTGACTCCACTATACTAGTGTGTGTTAGGTATTTTCTTATTTTTGACCGCATGACGACCTCTGCGTGCACGTCAAATTTTGGCGCCGTTGCCGGGGAGCTGTGAGCTTAGGTTAGGTGAGCAGTAGGAACTTGTTTCTTGATTTTTGAGATTTCATTTTGGTAAGTTTGATTTGTGATTTTTGTGGGCGTGTTGCACTAGTGCATGCGTACCCGTAGTGGGAAGCAACTATCCCCATTGCAGTTTGATTCTGAGATTGAGCGTACTGCGCGTAAACTCCGTGCCCGTAGGTGTTTAAGCATCATGAATTATAGTCAAGTTAGTAGTAGTCCGGTCAGTGTTGCCCAGGATCCATCAGGTGAGGCAACTGGGAGGTTTTCTATCCCTCCGCTTTCGGAATTTCAGTTTGGAAGCTCGAGTGCTCCTGGTGGTGCAGTTTCAGCCCCTGCACCCATACCATCATGCACTCCGCCTTCCATCCCATCATTTACACCCACTTCACAACCTCAATCCACCAATCCATTTACATCTGCTATGACTTGGGGAGAGCCGACCCGAGATGGCACCCCAGCTCCTAGACAGCATACACCAACATCCCAACCACAACCAGCCCTCTTTAAACCTCAACCCACATACCAAACAACACAACCTATACACTTTCAACCACCGCCTCAGCCACAATACCATTACCCAAAGACGGAGGAAGTGTATGACGAGGAAGATGAAGGATGGATGCCACCAGCATCCCAACCACAATGGAACCGAGGTCGGGGACCTCCCAGGCGAGCACCACAATACCAACCACCAGGTCAGCGGGAGTACAATGATCATCTTTACGGTAACCCCGCCCAACCTTTACATTTTGCACAACCGAGACGGCAATCGGTGGCATCACATTTCCAACCGCGGGAATATGATGATTCGTCGCCGATCTATATTCCTGATAACATAGATTCGCAAGTAGAGATTAGACCTCAGTTATTAGGAATATTACCAGAATTCAGAGGATATAAGCAGGATGATCCCTATAACCATTTATATGAATTCTTAGCGATCGCTAATGCTAATAATCCCAGAAACACAAATAGAAATATTTTTAGGCTTAGACTGTTCCCGTTCACCCTTAAGGACAAAGCCAAGCATTGGTTCACATCGTTGCCATCGAACAGTATTACTACGTGGGATCAGCTCAAGGCAAAGTTCATGTAGGAATTTTATCCAGCGAGCAAGACAACTGAAGTCAGGAGGGTCATCCAGGATTTCCAGCAAAAACCTGGAGAAGCTTTTCATGAAGCCTTCGACAGATTGAAGGAGTTGCTGTGATCTTGTCCGCATCACGAGATTCCCAGATGGCAGTTGGTCAAGTTATTCTTTGAGGGAGTTAGCGAAACACACCAGGCCATGATAAATGCCTCCTCCAGTGGGACATTTATGTGGCAGGATCCAGAAGAAGCCTGGCAGTTTTTGGAGCAGTTGAGTAATGGCTCCAAAGCAAACTTCTCCACCAGGAAGACTACAAGTACAGCGGCAGCAGTAGGAGTTGATGCTGATTGGAAAAAGGAAGTGAAAAAGGAAATCAGTGAATTGAACAGAAAGTTTGATAGGCTTATGGCCACATTACAAAATGGACCGCCAAATTCATCACAAGAAGGTCAAGGAGGACCTAAGATGCAGGAAGCTAATCAAGTTTATGGCCAGGGTCAAGGTCAACACAATAATGGACAACCCTACAGGCCATACAACCAAGGACAGCAACAAAATTTCAGGCAGAACAATTATCAGAATCAATCAAATAGTCAGCATAGAAACCAGCAGCCTGCAAACAACGGAAACAACAACAACAGGGGGCCCACCAATGCTGCCAACAACGCCCCAGGGACCCAAGAAGAGATGATATCAAAAATGTATGACATGGTCACTACGACTCAACAACAATCTCAAGCAAATGCAAAAGCTATCGCAAATATGGAAAGACAAATAGGTCAAATGGCTGCAGATCAACAAAAGAGAGATAATGGCAAGCTACCAAGTGCTACGGAAGTCAACCCTACGCATAATCAACGTCCAGGGAAGGAACAAGTCAATACTGTTGAATCAGGATGGCGAAGGGTCACTCTGGAGGATTTGTTTGAGGTATGGAATGAAGTGAAACCAGGGGAAGAAGAAAAGGCTCTAGAGAGCGAAGAAGGTAAAAAAGGAGAAGTTTCGGTTGAGAATGGCACTCAACCAGAAATAGACAAAAAGGTCCAAAAGGAAGAGCAACCAACGATAGCGGGGATCAAGCAGAAAAAGAGGAATAAGAAAGAAAAAAAGAAGCAGGAAATACCCAGATCAACGGGACCCTTAATGAATCAGCCCCTATGGGACGAGCTTAAGGATGCTCCCGAGGACACCAGGATTTTGCAAGAGATGTGTGAACAGAATGAGAAACGCAAAGCACTTACGCCAAAAACGGTGAGATTGACTGTGAGAGCCAACGAAGCATTGTTGGGTACACTGCCCAGAAAGGAAAAGGACCCCGGGTCACCATTGATCACTACAACTGTAGGAGACGTGGTTATTCGAAACACTCTTTTAGATTTAGGAGCAAGTGTCAACATCTTGCCAGGATACCTGTACGACAAGTACAAGAACGAAGAAATTGAGCCAGCAGAAGTTGTACTACAGTTGGCTGACCAATCAACTAAGGTATCACGGGGGAAGCTGACAAATGTCATAGTCAAAGTTGGGGACTTTTTCTATCATGTAGATTTTCTAGTCATGGAATATGAAAGTCCAGACGATGCGCCTGCGCTCATCTTGGGGCGTCCGTTTTTAGCTACCGCTGGGTCAGTGATCGATTGCAAGACTGGAGATATGGATATTTTCTTCGGGACCAGAAAAAGAAGATTGAATATGTTTGGGAACCCGATATCATTACCTTCAGAGGAAAATGGCAAACCAGCAGACAGGAAAACACTAATGGAGCCAGGAATCAGAAGCAAAGAAAAGATATGGACATGTACAGGAGAGGGAGGAAAAGAGGAAATCTTAAAGGAAACCAAGGATCACCCGTTATCCGCCATCAACAAGGAACAATTGCTGGAAATGATAGAGATGATGGAAGCAAGGCATCAGCAATATGAAAGAGAATCCAGAAAACGAGAGGCGAATGTTTTCGAGCTATTGAAATCTCAACAACAATGGATCAGCGGTGTGAGTGATCGGATGACCCAACTCACATCCCTTATGACAATGATGGCTAATAATTTCATGCCAGAATACCAGCAAATGTCATCAAGAGGTCAAGAAGAAGGAGAAGGGTCAGCTTAGGAGCAGAACGTCTGGCTGAAGACGTTAAACTTAGCGCTTGTTGGGAGGCAACCCATCGTGTCATAGGTAGGATTTATATTTCTTAGGATTAATTTAGAAAATACATCAATCTTTTGCAGGTATTAGTGGTCTGAAGCAAGTGTGGGGTCGTGTGAAAAGTTTTGAAATTTTCAAGACCGCGCCGCAGATTTTTGTATTGCGCGACGCGGGGTTGAAACTCAACCCGATGCGCAGGGGTTGATTTGGCGACACGCGCGTTGCGGAAACGGGGAATGCGCGCCGCGGGAAACGATCAGACGGTTTTTGCCTTAATACGGTGAGCCGCGGCTCACAACTCAAATCACACGACTCGGAGCTCTGGTGATCAAAAATTTCTTGCATTTTTTCTTGCTTATTGTGTTTCTACTACCAAGGTACGCTCTTTTAACTATCTATTAGCTGTTTAAACTAGTTATTAGGTAGTTAATTTTAGGGTTTTATTCCAAAAAGTTCAAAAACTTAGAATCACTAATGCTAGTTCATCGGGTGTTTGTTCTGCCAAATGGACACCCTAGATGAGCTAGTCGGCACCTAGGCTACCTTGTGGTATGATTAAAATGAGATTTAGCAGGTTAAAATGAGGATTTGATCCGGGTTTTCAAAACAGTCGTACGCCGCGCCGCGCCCTTGCTCTTGGGCCGCGCCGCGGTGCGACAGGGAAGAAAGGGACTAATTTTGCAAATTTTTTTTGTTTTGTGCTATGTGCTTTCTTTTGCAGATGATGTTCAGATTGGACCACCCCTTCCTTCAGTTCCCAGCAGAGCGTGACAGTTCAGTGGAGTACATTTCACGACGGGACGCATTGACCAGTCGCCGGGTTCTCGAGGCGACTGTTATAGACCGAGACGTTTTGAGAGATGCGGGACTTTGGGGCGCGATTGAGCCGTTTTTGCATCGCACCTGGACCCACGAGGAGGCATCATTCACCTGCCGTGGTTGGGACAGGATCATGGCCACGGACGAGGACGTGGTCTACACGGAGTTGCTACTGGAGTTCATCTCCACTATCCAGTTTGCACCGCGGGCGGGGGACCCATGCTCCAGGCTGGTGCGTTTTCGTTTGGGAGGTGTGCACAGGGAGTGCAACTTCCGGGAGTTCGGGAGGCGCACAGGTATCTACACTGAGCAGGACCTCCAGCATCGTTACTTCACCCGGTTCTTCGGGTCATGCATCCAGGGGGAGCCGGAGCGCCCTCCCAACATGGAGGTTTGGACACCGTTGTCCAATGTTATGTACGAGGCGGGGACTTCGAGGGAGAGCCACCTCCGCGACCCACTTCACCGTCTCATGCACCGGCTCGTCTCCACCTCCATCATGCATCGGGAGGGGGGCGAGAAGGTGTCGGGCGATGATATGACGTATTTATGGATCCTCCTCGACCCGTCCCGATTCCTCCATCTCCCCTACGCCCTTGCGATTGCTCTCTCCACCCACGCGACTGGCGCCTCCACCAGCAGTCCATTAGCCAGGGGGTACTTCATTACCCGCCTGGCCCGCTCTTATGGCATTCTTACTGCCCCCGTGGCAGCCTCCTTGACCGCTCTGCTTCCATCACGCACTACAGGACGCACTTTGGAGAGGATGCGGCTCATTGAGCTGCAGCGTCCGGGGCAGTACATCCGGGCACCGACCGAGCCCCCTCAGGCACCCCAGCCTGCATACGCCCAGCCCGGCAGGAGACGCCGGAGACCAGAGCCAGCAGCACCAGAGCCGGCACAGCCGCAGCCACAGCAGGATGACTCACCAGCCCTCCACCGGCTGGAGGCCAGAGTCACGAGGATCGAGGACCAGCTCGAGTGGATCGGGGAGGTACTTATTCAGCTTGCATCAGCACAGGGTAGACGCCCCCGACCATTCCCAGCCAGGTCTCACGATCACGAGGCTAGACCTTCCAGGCCACCGGGTAGTGATTGATGTACTTTTTCTTTCTTTCTTCTTTTTATATTTTTGGGATATATGTATAAACTTATGACACTTCTATTTGTATAATTGTTTATTTTATTTTTGTTATGTTTATTTTAATTTGTTTGTTAAGTTATGCATGATATACCAAATTGAGAGGGAGTTGTCTCAGACAAGTGTGGGGTCACCGTGCCCCTCCACTTGTCTTGACCACCGGCGTGTCCTACTGTAGCGCTACAACTCCAGCATATGAATCAGGGATCTTTCTGTACGCAATTATACCTGTGATATTGAGCACCAAGCAGTCTACCGTCCAAAAAGGGGTAACTCTTTCTCCCTTGTTTTGAATTAATTTTTGTACAACAGGGACGTTGTACGGTTTTAAGTGTGGGGTGTGGACGGTCGAAAGAGATATTTGTTGAATAATGTTTTTATGTTTTTATGTGAACATCACTGAAATAAGTCGAAATGTTTTTATTAACAGTTTATTTCAGATTGCGTAAATTCGAGATCAACCAAACCGGAGAAAAAGACACTATGTACCAAAGAGCAAAAATGTCACCCAGCGACAGCAATCGCGACCCAACAGCTCATGTGTCGCGAAGTGAAGAATATCAAAACAAAAGAAGGAAAAGGCTGGAACAGTGCAGATCGCGACCCGATCCCATCCCAGATCGCGACCCGATCGTGATGACACACACGTGACACTATGCTGACCAAAGATCGCGAGCCGATGGCAACCCTACGAGATCGCGACCCGATCTTCCTCCCATCGCGACCCGACCCGGATCGCGACCCGATCTCCTCACAGATCGCGACCCTACCCACCTACTACACTCCACCGAGTCGGGTAGTGGCCAACACAAAAGCGGGAACCACTCGAGATCGCGACCCGATCCCATAGACGATCGCGACCCGATCTCCGCTGGAACAGACTATAAATTCAAGCTTCTTCTTGCTGATTTTCCACACACTAAACAACATACACTTATAAACCTCAAGTATACCCACGGCCAAACAGCTCAAAACTCTGATATTTCTGCATTTGGCAACGAGGATCAAACCGCAAAACCGCAAGAAACAAAACCTCCACCCGACACCAAACTTCAAACCGCCAAACAACCCTTACCCGACACCAAACTCCAAACCTCTAAACAACCTCTACCCGACACCAAAAATCACCAAAACCTCATCTTACCGTGAAGAACAAGAAATCGACATATCAAGAAAAACGCTATCTTCCGCAGCTATCGATAAGTTCTTTTAAAATTATATGTGTCGTTATTGATTTATTTAAACTTTTATAAATCAACTGTACCAAATATCCAATACATCCGAATTGAACCGTGACAACGAAAACATATGTGGACTGTAGTTAACCGAGACATTTAACTTCTAACTTCTAACCTTTTTACTTATTGTAAAAACACGTTATCGTTGATAATGGCGTTTATTACATCTAACATCTAATTTCTAACTTCTAACTTCTAACTTCTAATCTTTTTATTTATTGTAAAAACACGTTATCGTTGATAATGGAGTTTATTACATCTAACCTTTAACTTCTAACTTTTACTTTATTTACCGCTTTCTGTCTATTTAGCTTTTAGTAATTTATTTTTATTCCGCATATTATAGATAAAATACATATCTGTCACACGGTAATCGGCTTAAAAACCTTATTCGTGGAGATCAGTTATCGTATTTTTCAACAATTGGTATCAGAGCTCGTGTGATTTAATCTGAAATTTTTGTCGAGAACTTTTGTGTAGCGTTTTTATAAACCACCAATAAGTTTCCTTTAAAAATTTCATCTTAATATCACTTGTTCATCAAAAAAAAAATTAAAAATATTAAAAAAAAACATTTAAAATTACTTGTGTGATTTATTTTGAAAATTTTTGTCGAGAACTTTTGTGTAGAGTTTTTATAAACCACCAATAAGTTTTCTTTAAAAATTTCATTTTAACATCACATTTTCGTTAACAAAAAAAAAAAAAAAACAAAAATGTCTTCCGCAAACTACTCAAACATAAATTCTGTATCTATTGCTAACAGTATAGGTTCAGGTACTCGAGCACCCATTCTTATTCCCGAAGAATATAAATCATGGGTAGGTCGTATGAATCTTCATCTCAACTCTATAAGTGAAGACGTGTGGAAATGTGTAGACGGATCTCTACCAGATAACATGACCTCTCTTACGAGTAACTTGGATATACTGAATGAAAGGAAGAAACTTGAACTTCAAGCCAAAAAAGAGCTTGTGTCTGGAATACCCCACAATATTCTAAGCCAAATGAATGATATAATCCTTTTAACTGCAAACCAAATTTGGCAAACTTTGAAAAATCGTTTTGAAGGAAATGAGAGAATCATTGGAAACAAGAAAACATCTGTTTTAAACGAATTTGACAACTTCAAAATGTTTTCACATGAGACCATCCATGATGCTCATGACAGGTTCAATCTCATTACCATCAAAATGAATAATTTGGGAATTAAAAAGTCACAGCATGAGATAAACCTCAAATTTTTAAACAACCTTTATGAAAGCTGGAAAATGGTCAAACTCATCATTCAGGGAAATCCGGCAATTCATACTGAATCTTTGTACAATCTGTACGGAGAATTACAATCGTATGAATCATCGATTGACCCACCAACGTCTACTTCTTTTGGAGGACCACTTGCTTTGTTGTCAACATCCTCTCAAAACCAAACACATTTTCTTGATCAAAGTCAAATTGATTTAAATCAAAACCAAGCTTTTGTAAGTAATTCTTGTGACTTGTCTGATCCAAATAATGAAGCTGATTACCAACAATTGTGTGCTTTGGTAGCAAACACTAATCTCGAGAGATTTTTGCCACATCATAATCAATCAAACTTCAGACCAAATTTTCAACAAAGATCCACTTTTGGACAAAACTTTCAGAATCGCGGTTTTCAAAATAATCACAACTCTTATAATAACCAAAGTTCTGGATTTCAGCAAAATCATTCAAAACCATCTCAACAGAAACAAACTCAAACATCTGAAAGACCACCCGTTAAGAGCCAAAAGGCTGACAATAACGATGATGATGATGACGTAATCATTTTTCACAAATGCAAAGGATTAAATCATTATGCCCGAGATTGTCGAGCCAAAGTCAAAGTCAAAGACTCAGCCTACTATGCTCTAAAAGCCGAAGAGCTGAAGAAACAAGAACAGAAAGCAAAGCAAAAAGCTTTGATGGCATTCCACGAACCTAGCGTGGAATACTTGCCAACTTCTGATGATGAAACAGACACTGAACCAGCTCAGTCAAACTTCTGCTTCATGGCTGACAATGAACCAACCACAAGAGCTCCATATGTCATCGATCAGGTATGGTCTATGATCTCAGATCTCGGTCTTTCAAAAACACCATTTGAGTCCCACATGACTAAGATTGAGAACAGTCTAAAAGCTGATCTCAGACTGTATCATGACACAATAGTAAAATCTGTTATCTACAAATCTGAATTACAAACCTTGCAACTCAGATTTGGAGAATCCACAAGGACTAGAGACAAACTGGAAATAGACATTGAACGAAAATCTGAAGAAAATAATCACATCCTAGAACAATTAAATGAAGCTCTAAAACAAAAAAGGGACTTAGAAATAAAAAATCAATCTGTTATTTCATCTGAAATAAAAGATATCTTAGAAAAGGAAGTCCTTCAGTTAAAACAAAAGGTTCAAGACTTAACTGACAAAAACACTAGTTTAACTCTAAAACTAGATGATTCTTCAAAGCAACTCAAATTTCTTGAATCCGAAAATCAAAGATTTCAAGGAAAATTGGATTCTATCAATATTGCCAGAAAATTGAGTGATGATGTTTTCACTAAAGCATACAACTTAGGAACTGGCAAAATTGATACGAATTATAAACCGGGAATTGGAAGAGAATCCTTTGAAAATGAAGAGACTGAAAAGAAAAATGGGAAAATTAGTGAAAACTCTAAATCACCTCAACTAGATTTTTTCTCATCTGCTAATGAGGACGATTCAGATGATGAAACAATTATCAACTGCAGTCCAGATGATACCTGTTTCAACATATCATTCAAAAAGGTTGTAAAATCTGAATCAGACTCTGCTAGTTCAGTAACTCATCAATTGAGATCTACTAAACTAACAAGGAATGATGGCACAATCAAACTTGAAAATTTCTTAAATGGAGAAAATTCTGTTCATCAAAATGGTAGTACTTCTGTTCCAACTGTCTTTCCCTCTTTAAACTCAACCTTTATTGGAAAGAACAATCCGGGACAAAAGTATTCAAAGAAACAACAGACAAATAAACAAACCATTCAAACTGTCTGTAAACCAAAAGAACAAAGCAGGCCCATTGTTTTCAAAGAAAAACCTTTGAAACCAAGTGCTGTGCCACAAAAACAAACCTTTAATCCAAAACAAATACCTTTTCAAAAACCGATTCAAAGTCACTTTCAAAAGATAAACTTCAATCTCTCAGGGAACATTCAGAAACCATCATTTCAACAAATTCCATTCCATCATCAAAGTGTTTTCCAAAACCATTCAGATCCCAGATACAAAGAAAGGTTATCAAACAGATCTTCACATATAGGATACTTTTCACAAAATCAGAAATCATTTCAAATGACAAGTTTTCAAAAACAAATCTCACTTTGGGAAAACCTAATAAATCAACTTAAACCTCAACCATTCCATCCAATCAACAAATATTACAATGATTCCAAATTATCAAAAACCATTAACAAATCAGGACCCACCATGGTTTGGGTACCTAAAATTTCTGTCTAATTGCAGGCATTTTGTGCTGGAGAGCCCAAGGATGGCACATGGTATATCGATAGTGGCTGTTCCAAGCATATGACAGGAAACCAGAGCTTTCTACGAGACTTCAAACCCACAGAATCCAAACAAGATGTTACTTTTGGAAATAACATGACTGCAAGAATCAAAGGTTATGGAAACATAACAAATGGTCACTTCACCATCAAGAAAGTAGCCTACGTTGACGGCCTGAAACACAACCTAATCAGCGTATCACAACTTTGTGACAACAATCATGAAGTTCTTTTCACCAAACAACGAAGCATAATCACGGATGCCAAGACCAAAGCCATTCTAGTTAATTCTGATCGTCTAGGCAACATGTATCCACTAGATATGGACCTTATCTATGGAAAACCAGACATCTGTCTCTTGTCCAAAGCTTCAGCTGATATTAGTTGGTTGTGGCATCGTCGTCTTTCCCATCTCAATTTCGGCTACATCAACAAGTTGATTGCAAATGATCTTGTTCGCGGACTGCCACTTCTGAAACTTGATAATGAAACTCTTTGTGCAGCTTGTGAAGGAGGAAAACTGTCCAAATCCTCTCATAAAAGCATTTCTGAATCTAGTGTATCCGAACCACTAGAATTACTGCACATTGATCTTTGCGGCCCTGCAAAAACCCAAAGCATAAAAGGGAAGAAATACATCCTTGTTATTATTGATGATTATTCACGCTTTACTTGGGTTTTCTTTTTAAGGCTAAAGTCAGAAGCACCTGAAGAAATGATCAACTTCATCAAACAGATTGAATTAAAGCTCAAACGACCCGTTCGTAGAATCCGAATTGACAATGGATCTGAGTTCAAAAACATAACTCTAGACTCATTTCTCAAAAACAAAGGCATCAAACACAACTTCTCAGCTCCTTATACTCCTCAACAAAACGACGTTGTTGAAAGAAAGAACCGAACTCTGTGCGAAGCTGCAAGATCAATGCTCATCTTTGCTGATCTGCCACAATACTTCTGGGCAGAAGCAATAGCCACAGCTTGCTACACTCAAAATCGTTCTTTAATCCATAAACAACTTCATAAAACACCATATGAAGTCATTAACAACCGAAAACCAAACATCAAATTCTTTCATATTTTTGGTTGTCGATGCTTCATAAAGAATAACAAAGATCACCTTTCAAAATTTGAATCAAGATCAGACGAAGGAATTTTCCTTGGTTACTCTTTTACCTCAGCTGCTTATCGAGTACTGAATAAACGTACTAGAGTAATTGAAGAAAGTACCGATATTCATTTCGATGAATTTTATGTCAGAAAATTGGATCGTAAACATTTTGGTTCTAAAATGATCGATAATATTTTTCAAAATCCAATTCAACAAATGCCATCTACGGACATAGAAATTGATCTTGATTTACTTTTTGAACAACCCAAAACCGCTTATAATTCTGAGTTTCTAACATTTCTACTATTCCTACAGGAAACTCCGATGCAGAAACTTCACAATCAAACCAAGAAAATGCAGATCAAGTCGAGGGGGAATTACCAACACTAAATCCCTCTTTGAACACTCCCAATCCACCTATCCAAAATGATCCCAGTGCATCATCTATGGGGGAACCTTCATTACCCCATTCTCACCCTATAATCCAAAAAAACATATCTGACAACAACCAAAATCTATTCCCCACAGAACCACTTGACCAAGAAGAACAATGGGACATAGAAACACCAATCGAAATACCTGGAAAAACTCGCCTAAACAAATGGACCAGAAATCATCCTGCAGAACAAATAATAGGAGATCCCAATTCTGGTATTCAAACAAGAGCCGCTACCTCAAATGAATGCTTATACGGAGCATTTTATCCATGACCGAACCCAAAACCATCCATTCAGCTCTCAAAGATCCAGACTGGGTCAAAGCCATGCAAGAAGAACTTGCTGAATTCGAAAGAAACCAAGTATGGGATCTTGTTCCTACTCCTCCCGATGTTACTGTAGTAGGTTCAAGATGGGTTTTCAGAAACAAAACTGATGATCAAGGCATAGTTTGTCGAAACAAAGCAAGACTTGTCGTCAATGGCTAATCTCAACAAGAAGGAATCGATTACGATGAAACTTATGCTCCAGTTGCAAGACTCGAAGCCATTCGTATCTTTCTAGCATATGCAGCACACAAGAACTTCAAAGTGTACCAAATGGATGTAAAATGTGCATTTTTACATGGAGAGATTGATCGTGATGTGTATATTCAACAACCTCCAGGTTTTGAAGATCCACAGTTCCCAAATCACAGTTTTAAGTTACAAAAAGCAGTTTATGGCTTAAAACAAGCACCTCGTGCCTGGTATTCAACATTGTCAACATTTTTAGAAGAATCAGGATTCAAAAGAGGTTCAATTGATCAAACTCTCTTTCGTAAAATTTTTAATAAACATCTGTTAATCGTTCAAATATATGTCGATGACATTATTTTTGGTTCTACTGATGAATCCTTGAGTATCAAGTTTGCAGATTTGATGAAGAGCAAATTTGAGATGAGCATGATAGGAGAAATGACTACTTTTCTTGGACTACAAGTCAAACAATCGTCAGATGGAATTTTCATCAATCAAGAAAATTATGTTAAAAATCTTCTAACTCGTTTTTCTCTTGACAAATCAAATACAGCAAAAACCCCAATGGCCCTTGGTTACAAATTAGATGCAGACTTAAATGGCAAGCCTGTTGATCAAAAGAAATATCGAGGAATGATAGGATCACTCCTATACCTCACAGCCAGCAGACCCGACATCATGTTTTCTACATGTGTCTGTGCCAGATACCAAGCCAATCCTATGGAATCTCATGCTATAGCTGTAAAAAGAATTTTCAAATATCTTAAAGGAACTCCATCTCTTGGCCTTTGGTATCCAGCTAACTCTGATTTTCAGCTTAACGCCTTCACCGACTCCGACTATGGAGGATGCAGACTAGACAGAAAAAGCACATCTGGTTCTTGCCAATTTCTTGGAGGCAGACTGGTAAGTTGGACCTCAAAGAAACAATCATGCGTGTCCACTTCAACCGCAGAAGCTGAATATGTAGCCGCCGCAAGCTGCTGTTCACAAGTCATGTGGATGCAAACTCAATTACGTGACTATGGCTACAAAGTATCACAAATTCCCATATTTTGTGATTCAACCAGTGCAATTGCCATTTCTCACAATCCCGTGCACCATTCCATGACAAAGCACATCGACATTCGATATCATTTCCTCAAAGACAACATACAAAAAGGTCATATCGAATTGCACTTCATCAACACAGAAGATCAAATTGCCGATGTCTTTACTAAGGCTCTAGACGAAACCAAGTTTCAATACTTCCTAGGCCGTCTAGGAATGTTGAATCCAGATAACATCCATCCCTAATCTCTTACTTTTTGTTTGTACAAAAGAGTGTTTACTTTCATTAACCAAAATTTTCCAAAAACATTCAAATAACCAAAATTTTCAAAAACATCCACATAATCAAAAATCACAAAAAAATTAGGATATAGTTTTATCTTTTTTATTTACAAAACCATGTGATTAACATCTTCGTGACTAAATTTTCAGATACTTATGCTCGATGAATGTTCTCAGTTATATTGATTCTTAATTAAAGAGAAGGTTCAAATTTCAAACATTTTTGTTATGCACATTCTCCTATTCCCTTTGAATTTATTTCAATTATAACGATTTTATCTGTAAAGGGACATAAGATCAGGAGATTCAGATGAAAACCAAACCCATGTGAGAAATTGTGCCTCGTCTTTAACTGCTAAGTGGAATTCATTTCTGTGAGCAAAGGTGTTCTCATTATGACTTATAGGATTTATACTCTTATACCGTGATGCTAGTCTCATTTTTGCTTAGATATCAAAATGACCAGGGACGATACTTTCATTTTCTTATATATTAGACAAATTGTCTATTATATCACCTATCCCTATCCTAAATCAAACCACTTCAAAGAAAAGTCTCATCATCTGGCATAACGAATCTGACAAATGAAGAAACGACAAAATCATATCCAACAAATGCTGTCAACAAATCACAATTGGTAACCACATCAGATATCTTTTACACAATGTGTATTCACACAAATCAAGAAAAGATAAAGACAAAGGTGAACACTTCACCAAAGAAAAGGAAGATTTACAAACAACAATCCATTAAGACAGACATCTCTCAAACGACGAATTTCTCAAAAGCTTTATCAAATATAGCTGTCAAAACCAAAGATTTACCGGGATACTGTAGCCTTCATAATTGAGTATTCTTAGTTGCAAACGGCACTATGAATATTTCTAAACCCCTCTACATGTATTTACCGACGGAGAGAGAGTGAACACCAATGGCATGAATGAAGAAACCCTCTGAGTAATGCCGAAACCAGTCTCATGTGATTGATTATCTATATGAAGACCAAATGACTAAAGTATATAGGTATAAATCCACATTAAGCATAAGTCAACACCTTCAAACTGAGAGATATCACTCATCTTTAGTGATTATACACCAGTTCTGAACCCAGAACAAATAAACACCTCAGTCAAGTGTGAGCTATACCTATGAGCGTTCATCTGAATCGACCTATTAAGATCACTTGTCGTCTTTATAAATGCTATAA
Source organism: Cichorium intybus (assembly GCA_023525715.1). Lineage (NCBI taxonomy): Eukaryota > Viridiplantae > Streptophyta > Magnoliopsida > Asterales > Asteraceae > Cichorium > Cichorium intybus. The sequence continues at coordinate 17,192,991 of CM042016.1, read as the reverse complement.
AATCTTAAGGAATATTATGAAAATACATATACAAAAACCTTTTGATAATCGAACTCGAGACTTTGATTCAGAAACAAATATTCTTGACAAACATTTTTCAAAACATAAGTAAAATCTAGTCACACTCTTTCAAAACAAGTGATATGGTTTTATAAATGTCTTATCCAAATTTCAAGAATTTCAATCAAAACATTTTTCTCCTCATTTCATTAATGATCACATAGGGGGAAATTGTTGAATAATGTTTTTATGTTTTTATGTGAACATCACTGAAATAAGTCGAAATGTTTTTATTAACAGTTTATTTCAGATTGCGTAAATTCGAGATCAACCAAACCGGAGAAAAAGACACTATGTACCAAAGAGCAAAAATGTCACCCAGCGACAGCAATCGCGAGACCCAACAGCTCATGTGTCGCGAAGTGAAGAAAATCAAAACAAAAGAAGGAAAAGGCTGGAACAGTGCAGATCGCGACCCGATCCCATCCCAGATCGCGACCCGATCGTGATGACACACACGTGACACTATGCTGACCAAAGATCGCGAGCCGATGGCAACCCTACGAGATCGCGACCCGATCTTCCTCCCATCGCGACCCGATCTCCTCACAGATCGCGACCCTACCCACCTACTACACTCCACCGAGTCGGGTAGTGGCCAGCACAAAAGCGGGAACCACTCGAGATCGCGACCCGATCCCATAGACGATCGCGACCCGATCTCCGCTGGAACAGACTATAAATTCAAGCTTCCTCTTGCTGATTTTCCACACACTAAACAACATACACTTATAAACCTCAAGTATACCCACGACCAAACAACTCAAAACTCTGATATTTCTGCATTTGGCAACGAGGATCAAACCGCAAAACCGCAAGAAACAAAACCTCCACCCGACACCAAACTTCAAACCGCCAAACAACCCTTACCCGACACCAAACTCCAAACCTCTAAACAACCTCTACCCGACACCAAAAATCACCAAAACCTCATCTTACCGTGAAGAACAAGAAATCGACATATCAAGAAAAACGCTATCTTCCGCAGCTATCGATAAGTTCTTTTAAAATTATATGTGTCGTTATTGATTTATTTAAACTTTTATAAATCAACTGTACCAAATATCCAATACATCCGAATTGAACCGTGACAACGAAAACATATGTGGACTGTAGTTAACCGAGACATTTAACTTCTAACTTCTAACCTTTTTACTTATTGTAAAAACACGTTATCGTTGATAATGGCGTTTATTACATCTAACATCTAATTTCTAACTTCTAACTTCTAACTTCTAATCTTTTTATTTATTGTAAAAACACGTTATCGTTGATAATGGAGTTTATTACATCTAACCTTTAACTTCTAACTTTTACTTTATTTACCGCTTTTTGTCTATTTAGCTTTTAGTAATTTATTTTTATTCCGCATATTATAGATAAAATACATATATGTCAATAAGGGACTAAATTTATCCATGGTACCAAGGGACTAATCTCGATCGTCGGAATCAAAATCATCAACGGCCAAAAAATAGGTTGTAAATTTCTTACGTCGACGCGCATTTCATTTTTTTTGTTTTTTTATTTTTCGGCATTATTCTTTTCAAAAATAAAAACCGAATATACCGAAATTCATAATTTTTTGTTCTCTACAAATAGACATCCATATTGATATATAAAAAATAATTTTTTTATTAGTACAGCTCGTCTAGATTCATAATGTGAATATGAACTGTAAAAATTTAAATATGGGTAATTATTTTACTTTTAAACTTTTACTACTTCAATATTATAACAATTTATAAGTAATATACTTGTTTCACAACTGTATTTACTCATATTTACACGAAAATTACTTATATTCATATATCAATATCATATACTATTGAGAATTTAATTATAAGTTTTTACTACTTCAATATTTTAATAATTTATAATGAATTTACTATGATTCAAAATTGAATTTACTTACATTCACACAATAATTTACTCAGATGCACATATCAATATCATATGATATTTTAAATATAATTTGTAATATGAATATGATTAATTTACTTAAGAAATTTTTAACACTTCAATATTTTAATCATTTATAATGAATTTACTATGATTCATAAGTTAATTTCATTCACACAAAAAATTATTCAGATTCACTTGACAATATCATATGTCATTGTGAATGCTAACAAAGAATAACATAATAACAGTTCAGATTCACATGTGAATATGAAGTGTAAAAATTTGAATATGAGTAATTATTTTACTTTTAAAACTTTTACTATTTCAATATTATAACCATTTATAAGTAATATACTTGATTCACAAATGGATTTACTCATATTTACACGAAAACTTATTCATATTCATATATCAAAATCATATAGCATTGAGAAGTTACTTAACAGTTTTTTACTACTTCAATATTTTAACCATTTATAATGATTTTACTCTCATTCACAATATAAATTATTTACATTTACACAACAATTTACTCAGATTCACATATCAATATCATATGGTATTTTAAATATACTCCGAAATATGAATATGATTAATTTAGTTAGAAAAATTTTAACAATTCAACATTTTAATCATTTGTAATAAATATACTATGATTCATAAGTTAATTCCATTCACATTCACACAAAAATTTATTCAAATTCACATGACAATATCATATGTCATTGTGTATGTCAACAGTGAAAATAATAACAGTTCAGATTCACATGTGAATCTCAACTAGCGAAAATTTCGAAAAAAAAAAATCATTTTTTGTATATCAATATGGATCTCTATTTGTAAAGGATAAAAAGTAATAAATTTATATATATTCAGATTTTTTTTCGATAAAAAATAAGCCCTAAAAATTAAAAAAACGAAAAAAACGAAGTGGGTTTTTTTATAATCCGGTAAATGCACGTCCACCTTAAAGTCTATAATCGTGTGGATGAGATTAGTCCCTTGGTACCATGGTTTATATTAGTCCTTTGTTGAACTTTTGCCTATATATATATATATATATATATATATATATATATATATATATATATATATATATATATATATATATATATATATATATATATATATATATATATATATATATATATATATATATATATATATATATATCATTACTATATAAAAAAGGTTTTTTTTCTCCTTTTACTATTCATGCCGACGGACTGTTCATATGATGCCATGTATGCTAAGCGAAACGTACGACCGTCGTCTAAAAAGGGTGAACACCTGTTGCGTCACACCTTTTCCAAACGTTCCCCTACAACCTACAAACGGTGCCACACCCGTTTGAAAGCCTTCATCTTGAAATAAAGACGCGTTTCATATGAATTCAGTCAAAACCGACATCGTCTCGCTTACCCACATCCTCTCGCTTATTCATCTTCAACAAAATATTCTTAATAACCCTTACATTAGCGAATCAACCACCGAGTCCACATCACATACACCTCCCGAATAATTGACAAAGACCCCCACTCACTTCGACTCATCAAGATCAGTTAATCAGTACGACAAATTTCGAATCATACAACCGCCTGATTTCGACATCAGTCCTACCACGATTCACGATAAAGGTAAGTTTGATTATATTATTTTTAGGGTTTTTGTTTTTCCGTAAGTCGCTTTCTAATTCTGGGTTCCATTTGCAATCTGATTAGGTTTTGTTTATTTACAATATCCGTCCCTTTTACGATGAATGTAGCCAATCCTCCCTACAAACACCCTGAAACGACCGAAAATTTGTAATATAAAAATATGTAAATAAATATGTGTGTAATATAAGTTTTATATGAAATATTATGAGAAATTATGGTCGAAGGGGTAAAACGGTCTTTCGACAGTTATAAGACCATTATGTAAAACCATATGTATATGTGAGATAATAAAATAAACAATAAGAGTTTATGCGAAATTTAGACTTTCTACCGCGTGAATAGTGAATTTTGACCAAAAAGGGTAAATTGGTCATTTGACCAATTTGCAGAAATTATTATAAAAATTTATTATATTTTAGGACTAAAAATGTAAAAGAAATGATTCCATGGAAAGATAGTTAGTTTTGGTGGCCAAAATTCAAGAAAGTTAACTTTAGGGACCAAAACTGAAAATATGAAAAATATAAAAATGAGAAAAATATCTCATTAAGGCTCATAATTCAGTAGAGAGACTCTAGAGACGGGAGAAGAACCGATCTTGTGAAATTCGTGAAGTTGAAGCAAGGAATTGGAGAAGTCAATACTTGGAATTTGTAATTCCAACCTTCCAAGGTAAGAAATCAAAACTCTAGTCAAGTTCTTGATGATATTTTTGAGGAAACTGAAATTTTGTAATTTCAGTAATGAAACAAGAAGTTAAGAGGCTTAACACTTCCATTAAGCCATGTTAAAAGTGTTTAATCCAATAATATGGAAGTAGGATGCTATTTCTCAAAGAATTGGGATTTTGATCAAGAACCCTAGAATTTGAGTTCTTGTGATTAATCCGATTTTAATGGTGTAAAACTTGAAGAAATTGAAGGGTTTTAGTCTTGGGATAAACCCCTATCGATTAAGTGGAGAATTCAACACTTAATAGGAGAAATTTGGCAAATTGTAGCATAAAATCGGGTAAAATCTGGGCTTCTGCTCGATAGGCGCAGTGCGCCCTCACTAGGCGCGGCGCGCCCTGCGCCAGGCGAGAAATGCAGTTTCAGCTCAAGAGTCCTCTGTTAAGTGATTTCCATTTTTTAGAAATGGTTCAAATCTTATCCAATTGACCTCAAATTTTAAACATAGGTCTAATATGGTCCAAAACTTTATAAAATTTTATCGGAATTAAAATACGACCCTCCGAGGGTACTGTAGTAAAATACGTATAAAATACAATTTAACTAAAGTCAAGTTTTACCCTTGCTTTGATTATTTATGGTATAATAAGGACTCTAACATGTTATAGAGTCAACTAAAATATAAATTAATGTATCATATAAAATATATAGGTGCAAGTCAAATAATCGGACACCGAAAGGGTAAAGAACCGAGGGACGCCTAAACGACGCTTCAAGAATTATTTGGTGAGTACATGTAGCATTTTACCCATTTTGGGATACATGGCAAGTAAGTAAGTATTTTGCAGATTTCATATATTACTTTTATATGTGAAAAATATTTGCAAAAATGGTCCTTTTTCTAGTTTAAATAGAAAGTTAACTGCTATATTTGAAAGTATGATTCTTGATGATAGCCTAAATTATGATAGAGATATGTTTGAGTCAAAAGCTTGGCATTTAGCCATTTCTTGTGCAAGTAATGTTTTGCTTTCAGAAAAGTATTTTATGTTTGACTGGTATTGTGACTAGCATTGTTAGTAAGGGAACTATGTTCCAACCTACCCGGGTTAGGTAAGGAGTCTACTGGGGACAACCCCTTCGCGAAGTAGACTGCCTCAGCAATTCTACCGTTAGTATTGATCCGTTCTTTCTAATTGTAGAGACTTGGGGTATCACTTATAGTGATTAATGCCCTAAGTATAAAAATCCCAGCAAGTTTATAAAATCAGTCAAAGAAAGTATAAAAGATATTATTTTTGCAAAGTTTAATATACGATGCTTTCGAAAAGTGAAAGTATAATATGTGTATATTATGTAGTTTTGACAAAGACTTATGTTATGAAAGTTTATAAAAGTTAGTAAAAGAAATTTTAAAGTTTGAGTCTAACACTCATGTAACTCACGAGACAATTTGTCTTACGTATTTTATTTTTATGCCATGTATTCCAGGTTCAGGTATAAAGCTATGAGATAGTTTGAAGTTGCTAAATAAGCACTAAGTGCAAAGGAGTGGAGCTGGATACAGCTTCCAAATTTGGTATTGGTTGAATCCGTTTCTCTTAAGCTTATGGTTTGATATGTATTGTAACTCCCCTTTTGATTGTATTTAAACAAATAACATGGTTTTTGTTAAACCATACTTTGTAAAATACGTTTTTATGTATTAAAAATGGTTTGAAAAGTTGGGGCGTTACACACCCCTTCTCATAATCAAATTATAAATCACGACAATTCCCTACTTAAGGTAATTAACTGTCTATGTCTTCGTAATTATATGGTGTATACATCCAAATATTAGCTTCATGTGGCATGATTATCGTGTTTACTCAACCTCTACACCATAAGCTATTTTACGTATACACATGGACCACCAAGTTCATATTATAAAAGTTTCTTAAAATTTGTCCCTGATGAAATAGTAGTAAGCCTAATACAAAGAAAAATATTATTATAGAATTCAATTTTAGGAAATATGTATATAAGTTTATAATAGTTATGTAGTACACTGTACACCTGCACGGAATGGTGATATTGCCTTCACATTGAATGATTTTGGGATTCCGTTGGGTCGGGTATGGGTCTCCTCGCCCTGACTCGTTGCCATTCCTAATGTTGACTCTTGTTTTTTGCATTATTGAATGGACCATTGGAAACTTTTTTTAGGAATTATGTAAATTCATTTATGACTATCGAGTATTTGGATGAGATATTCATGAAATCTTTCTTGGTTTTTGTCCATAAATAGGAAGGAGGCTATGTCTTAACTATAAATTTTAATAGTATAATGCCATGGTCTTTCTCTTACGGCTTGCATTCATAATTACGAATATAGATGAAACAACTATGAAGGCCAACTGGTAATGTTATTGTAAAAGAATTACCAATCACGTCGCTTGCATTCATAATTAGGGGAGCATCACTCCTGATATTGAACATGACTTGCACAAAAAAAATCTTCCTGGCTCACCTAGTAGCAAAAGTTAATGAAAACTATAACTAGACTTAAGTATTTAAAAGAAACGAACAGTAAAATCATATTTCATCGAACTGTCTTAGTCATGTTTTGCAAATTTATATATTTAATAATTTGTTATATGATAGTGAGACCCATATTTATATGGGGGTGTTCTGAAAGTATATTATTTTGACTTATATTTTTTAAATTTTCAATTAATCTATGTTAGAACCGGAGAAATATATTTTCTTAAAACGTATCACTTATGGAACTAATAATGAAATAATAATGTTATTTGGGCTTGATAGTTGATAATTATTCAGCTTTTTAAGTTGTTAGACTATGAATAAAGAAGGACAAACTACGAATAAAGCATATAATTAATTAATAAATTGGTTTGTTAAACCAATAATAAAAATTAGTTTGCTAAATGCAGGAATATGACATTGTATTTTCAAGAAAAATGTCATTAAGGCCTTTTGTTATGAAATATGTACCGATTATAGCATTGTACTCTAATGCTTTCTTATTAAAACATTATACTATGAAAATTTTATCCAATTTAATTGGCATTGTATTTTCAAAGTTTTCCTTATTAGACATCATACTTTGAAAATTCTATCCGATTGTAGAATAAAACTTGATGTCATTTGGCAGACATGGTCATAATTAATACTCCCTCCGTCCCATTTTAATAGTCCACTTTTGACTTTTAAAAGTCTTTCTTTTTCAACTTTGACTATAAATATTTTTGTTTGTGCTATATGATACTTGATAAAAATTATACCAACAAAAATAAGTTTAAAACACAATCCATCAATATATTTTGCATCAAGTATTATACAACAAAAAGGAAAATATTTAAGGTCAAAGTTGAAAAAGAAAGACTTTAAAAAGTCAAAAGTGGACTATTAAAATGGGACGGAGGGAGTAAATATATACATTTTGCAGGGAGATTTAGGAAGTCGTGCATTTTTTTGTCTTATTAGAAATAACATATCGTGTTATATTTTAGAACTTAACAGAAAACAAATAATTGTATGTGTCTTGGTGGTAATATCTGCCTTTTACACCCCATGACAAGGTTTCTAACCTCATGACCAACATCTTCTTTTTATTCCAACTTCTAAATTTTTATGACCAACATCTTCTTCTTATTTCATCTTCTAAATTTTTATTTTCCAACGATTTACTCACACTCAAAATTATAAATACATTCTATGTTCTTAGTTTTTACCATATATGTTTCTTATATTAAAAAAAAAGCATGTTACAACAACAAAATAATAAAAATTCATTTCCAAACAATTTTACTTACACTAAAAAATATAAATACATTTTCTATTTTTAGTTTTTATTGTATATGCTTCTTATATTAAAAAAAATGTATGTTACAACAATAAAATAAAAACTTCCAAAACCTAAAAATAAAACATAACATCCATCTAAACATTATATATTAAAATTTTATAAGATTTATTATAAAACATATAACACACATCACTTAATCTTAATCAAACATATTCACAATTGTGCATGTCTTTACGCTTCTATTGGGTAATTTCCTAAACTTTTGACAATTTTCCATTTTGTTGTGATGTGCCGATTTACGCTTAAATTTCCAAGGATTGGAATTGTAAACCAATTGCAAGCTGCTATTAATAAAATATTGGCATAATTTGCTGCTAGAAAGGAAAAAAAAATACTTTTTTAATTCCCATGAATACACATACCTTGCTAACAGAATGGGCTCTGAATATTTTCAATAGAAAACACTTAAATTGAGGGCTATTTTCAGATAAAAAAAAAATAAATCAAATTCTTAATTATCATGCTACTTCGGTGGTCATAAAAGGCCATTCTATGCAAGTTGTAATGATAAACTTTCCATATCACCTGTAAGAAACCTCCCTTTTGAGATATCTAGGCTGAAAATTAGAAGTCCTTCCCTTGATATAAAAAGTAAAGCTTGGACATCTTTTATTTTTGCATTAATACGATGATTACTTAAAAAGTTCATGTACAGTCAGTCAAGCCCAACTATGTCTACATTCAACTAACGTAAGATTTTATAACTGCATCTTTCTAGCAACTTATGCTGGTATTTTCTAAAATTTTCAAATTTTTACTCATTGCTATAATTGGGTGATCTTCGAAAGTACAGTGCATTAACTAGAGAAGCTGTAACTGAAGATCTCTTAGATCTGGAACAATATTAACTAGAATAATAGCAATGTAGTTTTATAACTGTTGACTTTTTGGTGAATAAAGGAACAGAAAAAATCTAACCATTCAAACTCTTTAGATCGTTTAGATTTTGTTTTTTGCATTAAATTTGACTACAATGAGTTTATAATAGACGATTATCTATATACAATCTGATTTTTTTCATAAACTAATTCCAACCATGTATACATGCAATGATGCAATGGGTTGGACTTGCAACTTATGCTTTATCTGGAAGCCAACTGTTCATAATTGTGATTAGTGACCTAATTTTCCTATTTCTAATCTTTATACTTTGATATTTAAATCTTAAAATCAGTTAAATTGTTTTATAATTTTCAGAAAAGAAACTCTTTGTCTCTACCCCTGCCTGTCATAGATATATGATCGTCACATGACACACATTACTAATAAAATTAAAGCATAACAAAGGTATCTTTTAGATGTTTTCCAAAAGGAATTCTTCTTTGTAGTTAAATATTGCTTCTAATTTATTTAGTCATTAGCTCTGTAATATGATATCCTCTTTCGTGGGTACCTTGGTTGTATAATTAATGATTTCCTTTCTGTCCGATACAGGGTTCTTTTGCAAGCTTCAGTTAATAAATAACAATTGTTGCAATTTCAGAAAGATGTAATACAAAGGTTGGAGGCATTATAGATCTTTGTATGATTTCTTTTGCCTTAATGAGAGACGTAGAAATGTACTTTCATTTGTTTGTTTACTATATCACAAGTGCCAAATGTATCGGACAATTGAAATTGGAATGCAGGAACAGGGCAAACACATATCAAAGAAAGTATGTATTCTTTCATTTTTTTGAATATAATTAACAACATTGTACAGTGGGTAAGGCACTGTTTGTTATATTTTTGTTCATTGGGTAAGGCGAAGTTTCATTTAGAGAACAGCGACATTAAAGGCCGACACTTGGAGACGACTATGATATATATATATATATATATATATATATATATATATATATATATATATATATATATATATATATATATATATATATATATATATATATATATATATATATATATATATATATATATATATATAGACTTAGGATCTTTTGAGAACCAACTTCACCCCGAGAACCCGAGAACTCCCAAACCGATATTTTTTTCAAAAAACCGACCACATAGGCCTCTAAAACGCTCAAATAGGTGCCGGGACGCTGAAAAAAATTTCCGAAAAAACGACTTTTTTATTTTTTTTTTTGAAAAAAATTTGCACATGTGCAAAAAAAAAAACTTTGCACATGTGCAAAGTTTTTTATACGTACATTTTTTTTCAAGTTTTTTTTATGGATGTCTTTCTAACATATATTTAAGGCGTTCTGTAAAAAAAATTTCAAAAAAAGTGTACGTATAAAAAAGTTTGCACATGTGCAAATTTTTTTTTTGTACATGTGCAAAGTTTTTTTAAAAAAAAAAAGTCCTTTTTTTCGGAAATTTTTTTTTCGAAAAGTCTTAAAATTGTGCGTTTTAGAGGCCTATGGGGTCGGTTTTTTTGAAAAAAAAATCGGTTTGGGAGTTCTGGGGTTCTCGGGGGACTTGTGGTTCTCAAAAGATCCTAACTATATATATATATATATATATATATATATATATATATATATATATATATATATATATATATATATATATATATATATATATATATATATATATATATATATATATATATATATATATATATATATATATATATATATATATATATATAGGGTCCCGTTCCGGTGAGGACTCTTTTTTCGGTAAGGACTCGTAGGGACACCTCAAAAAAATTGAAAAAAAATATAAAAAAAATACAAATCATAAAATCGAGAATAGTACTATATCATGATCAAAAAAAAATTAGAAAAAAAATTTGAATCATTGAGAAACAGAAATGATCCACAAAAAAATTTATTTTGTGGATCATTGTTTCATTATAAAAAAAAATAATGATCCAAAAGTTTTTTTGCGAATCTTTTTTTTTCTCTAATATAGTACTATGATACATTTTATTATTTATTTTTTTTATTTATTTTTTTTCAATTTTTTTAAGGTGTCCTCACGAGTCCTCACTTTAAGAAGAGTCCTCACCGGATCACTTATATATATATATATATATATATATATATATATATATATATATATATATATATATATATATATATATATATATATATATATATATATATATATATATATATATATATATATATATATATATATATAGGGTCGAGATCATGAGAGAACCTAAAAAATCCTAGGAACCTAGGAACTTTTTTTCTACACAATATTTTTCAAAAAAAATTGCATCCAATTTTTTTATTTAAAGCGTCTAAGAGATTTCTAAACCCTAAACACTAAACCCTAAAGCGTCTAAGAGATTTCTAAACCCTAAACCCTAAACCCTAAAGCGTGTAAGAGATTTCTAAACCCTAAACCCTAAACCCATATGAAAAAAAATAAAAAAATGAAAAAAAAAATAAAAAAATAATTTTTTTGAAATTTTTTTTTTGAAATCTTCTAGACGCATCATAACAATAATTTTGGTATATTTTTTTTTGAAAAATATTGTGTAGAAAAAAAGTTCATAAAATGGGTTCTTAGGTTCCTAGGCTTTTTTAGGTTCTCAATTGAACTTTACTCTCTCTCTCTCTCTCTCTCTCTATATATATATATATATATATATATATATATATATATATATATATATATATATATATATATATATATATATATATATATATATATATATATATATATATATATATATATATATATATATATATATATATATATATATATAAGTTCAATTGAGAACCTAAAAAAGCCTAGGAACTTAAGAACCCATTTTATGAACTTTTTTTCTACAAAATATTTTTCAAAAAAAAAATATACCACAATTTTTGTTATGATGCGTCTAGAAGATTTCAAAAAAAAAATTCAAAAAAAATCATTTTTTTTATTTTTTTTCATATGGGTTTAGGGTTTAGGGTTTAGGGTTTAGTGTTTAGGGTTTAGGGTTAGGGTTTAGGGTTTAGGTTTAGAGTTTAGGGTTTAGGGTGTAGGGTTTACAAATCTCTTAGACGCTTTAAATAAAAAAATTGGATGCAATTTTTTTTGAAAAATATTGTGTAGAAAAGAAGTTCCTAGGTCCCTAGGGTTTTTTAGGTTCTCTCATGATCTCGACTATATATATATATATATATATATATATATATATATATATATATATATATATATATATATATATATATATATATATATATATATATATATATATATATATATATATATATATATATATATATATATATTTATAATCGATGTGGAAGACAGCAGAGAAAGCGTTGATGTATGTTCAACCTTCCATGTCTGAAGTGATTAAGGAGATTCAAGATGCAATTGTAATAAGAGAAGGGTGGGGGAGGTACGTCTGCTGAAATTTAATGGTCATCTTTTCATTCTTTGTTGATCATGGGATTACTTGATCATGGTCATGGTGGTGTTTCTTACTTGTTGTTTCATGGGTCTAAACCACTCCCCTCGACTCCATAGATTTTTTAGGGTTTTTGATGGTTGTCTATACTCTATAGGTTAGTAGTGAAAGGGTAATACTGTTTTTAGGTTTAAGGGTATTTGTTACAATGTTGTTTTGCACAACCCAACATTTCTTTCGTTTTTCAGATCTATGAAAAATCAAAAAAGATAAATAAAAATGATGTCACAGTATATGCATGGGTACCCTTGAAGAGAATATATATATATATATATATATATATATATATATATATATATATATATATATATATATATATATATATATATATATATATATATATATATATATATATATATATATATATATATATATATATAAATGCTATTATCTCCAAAGAACAACACAGTGGTTTGCCTTTCACTGTTGATTCCGGAGAGTATCTTTTTATGAGTACTAATATTTATTTAAATCGGTTAAATGCTTTGGATGAAATGAGGGACGGTCATGGTCAATCAGACTCTTAATAAGATGATCCTGATAATAGGGAATGATGATAGATTTAGATTGTTGGAAAAATTGGTATAGTTTATCAAGCTTGTGTAGCCTGATTGAAAATTTCAAAAAATAATTGTCTAGCAACCGAAACAAAATAGGGGTATTTTGGTCTTTTTGAATGTGTTTCATAAAATTTGATAATTTAGGAAATAATAACTTTGTAGACGACCCATTTGAGGAAAAAAGTAGTTTGATGCCACATAATAAAGTAATCATCAATTATTTGTTTCTATTGGTATATGGAAATTAATGTTATTAAGTAATTTCAATTGTTTTTTATTATTGTTTGCACCGGGGTAGAGTTCAGTTTGTTATGTTTCTGGCATAAACTAGGGAAGCTTTTTGGAACCACATTAATTGATAAAGATCTCGATGAGCTGGTTGTTATTGGTGGGTCAAGATGTATCCTTGTTATTTAAGATCTTCTTAAAAATGATATCTTATAAAGAACCAATGCGATTCTTTAGCAACTATTCGGTGAGCTTCAATCTTATATATATTACGATTCGTATTTTCCATGGGTTATTGTTTTAAATATGTTCCCAAATAGCTTTTAATATTTTTAGGTTCTAAAGTTTCAGTTGCTTTCTAATTTTTTCTTGCACCTTAAGAAATCTACCAAATTTACTAAACATTAATTTATATTTAATATCCAACCTAATATGACGATTGCATAGCTTTGGACATTTGTCAAAGAAATTCCCAAATTACCCTTTATGGGCCGTGCTTAGTTTCGGCCCTTATACATACCTATGCATATATGTATTAGAACTTATCCTTATTCTTGATCAGGATTAATCCATGATCTGGATTGAATCGAAGAAATTAATCAAATATTAAATCCTATATTATTTCCTTAATCATGGAAAGTAAAAATCAATATTAATAAAATATGCTTTTATATCTATACTAATCTGCCCTCATATCAAATCAAGTCTCACGCAAAACAGGATCTCCAACCGTTTTATCCGGCTTTTTTTCCGCCAAATCAGTAACACCGTTCACGTATATATATAAGAATATATTACGTCCTCTGCATCGTATTGTCTCCAAGAAATCTCGAAATTGTGGTCGAAGCAGGGCACAAGGTACGTTTTTCTTGTTATCCAGGCACACTTTCTTTTCTTTTTTGTATCTTTTTGTTATGAAGCTAACTATTTGAAGCCAATGTTTTTAGGCTTTCTTATTGTTTCTGTCTAAATGTGTGATTGTGCCACTTTTATAGTTGAAATTAACTCTCTAAACATTGCGCAATTAGAAGATACCATTTCCGGAACTTGAATACTTCGTATTTGTTTCTGTCACTAATATAAGCCTTTGTTTTCTTTTCAATTCTAATGGGTTCTCCTCTTTAACCCTCACGCATTTGTCTTCTATAAATGCTCAGGTGTCTTAAGTCGTTGTATTGAAACCTTTAATAAGATTTGAACAAACTAGTCACTTATTCATATTAGCAACAATTTATCCACTTGGAAATTTCTATTCATTATGAAATCTACTTCTACTTGGAAAATATAGTGTTGCTCTAGATTTTCTCTTTATTAATCACTTGTTTCTTACATGTTGAAAGGAAATTGAAGATTACGGTTCCTTATTTTTTACTTTTCAATTTAATTTCTTTTCCATTAAAGGAATTCGGATTTGCAAGTTAAGTCAAAGATGGCCACAAAGATTCTAGAGTCCACCATCCATCTTGCTGAAGGTTTTAGAATAATAAGGCCGAAAATCACTGTCTGGAAATGCGATGGTAAAAGCCAAAACCTTGTGCATAAGACAAGAGCCTTCTTAAGTAATTTCGGACCCCTTATGTGGTGGGAGAAATGTCAAACGCCGACCACTGGTGATAATTTAGTCTTTCAACTGACTGATATATTCCGTCGGAAGTTAGCGCAGGCCAGTATGCCCACGAAAAATCTTATAATGGAAGGTGAACACATAAACATCCCGTTGGTCACAAGGGATGGGCAGATACTTGGAAGCGTAGTCCTGAACGTATGTCTCATCGATCACAATCTGGTCGAACGTATCACAAGTGAGGGACAGATACATGGAAGCATAGACCTGCATCTATTTCTCACCTATCACAATCAGGTCCAACGTACCCAACCTACTACCACCAACGAGAAAGCATGCAACAGGCTTGGTGTATCATAAAAATATCTTCAATTAATTATTAGCATGCATGCATGGGGATTTGCATCGTGTTTTAGACTAAACAAACTTTGTATTTACGCTTTCCTGTTTTTTTCTATTAACCATTGTCACAGTTTGCGAGCTTCTTTTGTTAGATATTATTCCCTCTTAAGCTTAAATTCCCCACACTATGCTCTCTCAAGACCTCAAAAAGCTCTCATATATTGCGGACCATGGTTGCTCTTGGATTTGGGTGCAGTTGAATTAAAATGGAGCTAGAAAAGTGAAACTCGATTTTCTCTTGAATCTCCCGAGTTGAATGAAGTTTCGTCCCTGGCGTCTTTTGTAATGATGATGGCTGGAGATGGTCGACAACACCAAATTGTTTATTAACTAATAGTTCTTTGAGCAAAATCAATTGAACACAATTAGTGCTTCATTGAAACTCATGGATTCCAATTAAAATCAAACTGAACATATTATCAGATCTTATTACGTTCCACCTCTCCAAAGTGCTTACTTCGTGGTGAAATTTGAAGAAAACATTGGCTATCTCTTCATAAATTGTACCGATTTCTACATATATTTTGCGATGGGCTTCTTTATGGTTAAGAGTGGATTTCCATTCTGTTAGCTCACTTCTTAAATATTTTTTTTTGGAACTACAGCAATTTATTAAAACGGCAAGCGGGAAGCTTGTAAAAAAACCAACGTACGATACATAAAATCCAATAAACTAAATTGAAGAGCTAAGACAACTAAAAGGAATCAAAGCACAACCCAACAAAGGCGAATACAAGAGCTTGGCAGAAAAAAGCTAGGACACAAAGTAGCAAATAAACCATAGGGGTAAAATCGCAAACAGCACCAAGAGTCGGCTAAATCAAGGACAAGTGTCCAGAGAAAAAAACTTACAGCACCAGAATACCAAGGAAGACAGCACCAAGAGTCAGCCAAATATACCCTCCCTCCCCTCCCCTGTCTAGCATAATAGATGAGCATGAAAGCTTACTATAGTGCACGGAACCACGGCCGGTCCATTGGTTTTCAATGCCCGGGGTGAAATGTTAAATTAATGCCCATATATATAGAAAAGTTGTGTAAAAAGATTGAAACAAATTTTATAATCAAACTAAACCAATGGTAATACAAACAAAAACATACAAAATTAACTTAAAACGATGTTTCGTACACTTTTTTGAAGCAAAAAATCTATTATTTTACGATAATCTAAGCTTTGTAGAAATCAACTCTTGATACTCAAAATTGCTAATCCATTTAACTTTACTTCGAAGATACAATTTGAATAACTTCAACTTAGAAAACCTCTTTTATTACGGAATTGAGCGATTGTAACCGGTAGCTTCAACAATTGTAAACCGGTAGTTTCAACAAATTTAAAATCCTATCCTAATAAATAAGTATCTCTTGTACATTTGTCATCACCACATTGAGTTTGACTCATGTCATTTTGTGGTAATTTTGATTTCTTAAAAATTAATAATATTAATAATTTCCGTTACATATCCTTTAAGGACTATTGAAAATCTGAATATTGTTTCCCCTTATTTCTCGTCTCAAGCGTTACCACCACCATCATAACGCCATTCTCTCATCTCTCTCTCATATATCTCTCACGTCCACCCTCAAGCGTTTCTTACTTTCTTTCTCCCATCGATTGGTCCTCATATTATAATTGTTTAATTAATTCTCCAGTATACCGATCTTCAATTCAAAATTTCTAGCTTCAATTCCATCTTTTTTCTTCAACTTAGGATTCTCATTGAGATATCACTAATTCTCCAATAAATATATTGATCTACAGTACATGATGTTATAATTCGAGAGGGTAATCCCTATTGCATGGAATTTTGGTTTGCCCATTCGTATCTGCGTTAGAGAACGTAGAAGAATAGTCATTAGTAGAACCTTTGTTCTTTCAATTTTAGTGCACACGATGTGTAAGTTATTATTTATACACTTAATATAAGTCAATAATCATGTATTAGATCGATTTTAGTCATGTAGTTGCCAAATCAGCATTTACCTACAATACAATATCATGTCACAATAATATTTTTTGATCAACTAAAGAGAATAAGTGGTAAATCGTATATAAAATAGTTTAGTGACTAAATATGTACATGATATATAGTTTATTACCCACTCATGTCATTAACCATATTTATGTAATATCCACGTAATTAACATTTAAACTTTTTTTCAAATAAGCAATGTAACTGAGATAACATATAAAACTTGGTCATAATTGTAGCTTTTAAACCATTGAAGAAAGTTTGATGATAGATAATGTATCAAAAATGATTTAGTAACTAAATACATACAAAAACATAATATAATACTCTCTCAAGTCATTAATAATGAACAATGAAAAGAAAACATTGATACCCTTTGAACAAGTAGACATCAATTATTAGCGGTAAATTTATAAATTCTTATTTTCATTTATTTTTATAAAATCCGATCCAAATGTATGACATAAAAAAGTTCCAAGCTATTTATATCCAATTGTTGGCATACACATTATATGATTGCATATTATATATGACTT
>CM042016.1:17092706-17170206 GCA_023525715.1 Cichorium intybus | reverse complement strand
TCCTATATTATTTCGTTAATCATGGAAAGTAAAAATCAATATTAATAAAATATGCTTTTATATCTATACTAATCTGCCCTCATATCAAATCAAGTCTCACGCAAAACAGGATCTCCAACCGTTTTATCCGGCTTTTTTTCCGCCAAATCAGTAACACCGTTCACGTATATATATAAGAATATATTACGTCCTCTGCATCGTATTGTCTCCAAGAAATCTCGAAATTGTGGTCGAAGCAGGGCACAAGGTACGTTTTTCTTGTTATCCAGGCACACTTTCTTTTCTTTTTTGTATCTTTTTGTTATGAAGCTAACTATTTGAAGCCAATGTTTTTAGGCTTTCTTATTGTTTCTGTCTAAATGTGTGATTGTGCCACTTTTATAGTTGAAATTAACTCTCTAAACATTGCGCAATTAGAAGATACCATTTCCGGAACTTGAATACTTCGTATTTGTTTCTGTCACTAATATAAGCCTTTGTTTTCTTTTCAATTCTAATGGGTTCTCCTCTTTAACCCTCACGCATTTGTCTTCTATAAATGCTCAGGTGTCTTAAGTCGTTGTATTGAAACCTTTAATAAGATTTGAACAAACTAGTCACTTATTCATATTAGCAACAATTTATCCACTTGGAAATTTCTATTCATTATGAAATCTACTTCTACTTGGAAAATATAGTGTTGCTCTAGATTTTCTCTTTATTAATCACTTGTTTCTTACATGTTGAAAGGAAATTGAAGATTACGGTTCCTTATTTTTTACTTTTCAATTTAATTTCTTTTCCATTAAAGGAATTCGGATTTGCAAGTTAAGTCAAAGATGGCCACAAAGATTCTAGAGTCCACCATCCATCTTGCTGAAGGTTTTAGAATAATAAGGCCGAAAATCACTGTCTGGAAATGCGATGGTAAAAGCCAAAACCTTGTGCATAAGACAAGAGCCTTCTTAAGTAATTTCGGACCCCTTATGTGGTGGGAGAAATGTCAAACGCCGACCACTGGTGATAATTTAGTCTTTCAACTGACTGATATATTCCGTCGGAAGTTAGCGCAGGCCAGTATGCCCACGAAAAATCTTATAATGGAAGGTGAACACATAAACATCCCGTTGGTCACAAGGGATGGGCAGATACTTGGAAGCGTAGTCCTGAACGTATGTCTCATCGATCACAATCTGGTCGAACGTATCACAAGTGAGGGACAGATACATGGAAGCATAGACCTGCATCTACGTCTCACCTATCACAATCAGGTCCAACGTACCCAACCTACTACCACCAACGAGAAAGCATGCAACGGACAGTGAGACAGGCTTGGTGTAGCATAAAAATATCTTCAATTATTAGCATGCATCGGGATTTGCATCATGTTTTAGACTAAACAAACTTTGTATTTGGGTTTGTTGATTACGCTTTCCCTGTTTTTTTCTATTAACCATTGTCACAGTTTGAGAGTGAAGAATATGTCTTCAAAATTCAACAATCTTTTATTCAAAGGCTGCAACACTTATTTTCAAATGGCTGCTAAAGATGATATTCAAAGATGTGGCTGTAACACTTATTTTCAAATGGCTGCTAATCAATTTTCAAATGTGGCTTGTAAAGAATTCAACATATGAGCCATTTTTTTCAAATGTGGCTTGTAAAGAATTCAACATATGAGCCATTTTTTCTTAAATGGCATGTAGAAATTTTAGTATAAATAGGTTAGAAGATCATTGATGCAAAACACACCAAAAACATCAAAACACATCTCTCACATCCAATTTCTTCTCTTGTAAATACATAAGAGTTTTATAAACTCTTTGTATTTTTATATTCTTCAAATATTTTGTAAACATCACAAAATATAGTGAATTGGTTCTCGGCTTCCTCCGCCCGTGGTTTTTCCCGATTTGGGTTTTCCACGTAAATCCTCGTGTCTCTATTTTATTTACTTCATTCGTATTTCGTTGTGATTATTATCGTTTGATAATTTTGATCCTATTCCGCATTGAGCTAATATTGTCTAAAGTCAATTCGGATCCGTCGTATTTTACAACAGCGAGCTTCTTCTGTTAGATATTATCATATGGATTTATGGTTAAATTCCCTCTTAAGCTTAAATTCCCCACACTGTGCTCTCTCAAGACCTCAAAAAGCTCTCATATATTGGGGGACCAGGGTTGCTCTTGGATTTGGGTGAAGTTGAATTAAAATGGAGCTAGAAAAGTGAAACTCAATTTTCTCTTGAATCTCCCGAGTTGAATGAAGTTTCGTCCCTGGCGTCTTTTGTTTTTATTTAGCTAATGATGATGGCCGGAGATTGTTATAATATAGAATTGATTCCTCATAATAATGAGGGTTTAACCTCATATAAATAGGTTTACAAAATGGGCTCTTGGCCAAACCTAAACCCTAATGGGCTTACCTAAACCCTAATGGGTATTAACCCTAATCACTAACATCCCCCGCAGTTTGATCGGGGGAAAAAGATTAAACTGCAAAAAATAACCAAAAAATAGAACATAAAAAAACATAGATGAAGACAGCGGTAGCGGCGGTGGCAGAGCTTTGACGATGACGGCTAATCGTGACTGTTCGTCGGAGAAGAAGAGAGAATGAGCGGCGGCCAGAGACGGTTGCAATGTAGAAGAAGAGAGAGCCGGTGGCGGTGACAACGATCACGGAGTCGGCGGCAGAGTAGTCAGGAGAAAGGCAGCGAGCAAGAGAGAAATGGCTAGAGCTGCGGCAGACGGAGCCAATTCCGATGAGATCGACAACTGCAGTATATAGAAAGAGAGAGACGACTGCATATCAGAGCCTACCTAGCAGAGAAGGTCCGGAGAAGAAGAAGCCATCCAATGAGAGGGGCCGTAGCAAACGAGGCAGTAGAAGAAGCCGATGACAAAGCTCTGGTTTGGTACCGACGACTGTATTATTATTTATGAAAAAAAAAGTGGAAAGGAAATTATTGAAGACACCTCCGACGACTAGAAGGTCGCCGGAGGTGGAGGGCGGCGGTGGCGGGTTATGGTCAGCACTAGGGTTTTAACCTAGAGCTCTGATACCATGATATAATATAAAATTGGTTGATATTAATATTGAGGGTTTAACCCTATATATAGGGATACAAAATGGGGGCTCATGGCCAAACCTAAGCCCTAATGGGCTTACCTAAACCCTAATGGGTATTAACCCTAATAACTAACATCCCCCCGCAGTTTGATCGGGGGAAAACGATTAAACTGGTAAAATAAACAAAAAATAAAGAAAAAATTAGAAGGTCGCCGAAGGTGGAGGGCGGCGGTGGCGGGTTGTGGTCAGCACTAGGGTTTTAACCTAGAGCTCTGATACCATGATATAATATAAAATTGGTTGATATTAATATTGAGGGTTTAACCCTATATATATAGGGATACAAAATGGGGGCTCATGGCCAAACCTAAACCCTAATGGGCTTACCTAAACCCTAATGGGTATTGTAACACCATACCACATGGTAAGTTTATTATGGGTTAAATATAATAAAAAGGGGTAAATTGGTCATTTTACCATAAAAGGGTAATTTGGTCATTTGACCATGTAAAGGACCAATTATGTAAAAATATTGTTTGCTTGTGGCAAAAATATAAGAAAAGAAGTTTTATGTGATAAAATGTTAGAAAAGTGCCTAAAGTTCAAGAAATGGAACTTAGGGACTAAAAATGTAAATTTGGAAAATATGAAAGGAGAAATATCTCCATTATTGTTGGCTGAACATTTGAGAGACACAGGAAGTTTCTTGAAGCCACGATTTCTGGAGAATTCATAAGATTGAACAACAAGTTGGGTTAATTGTTTGAAGATTGAAGATTTCAAAGCAAATAAGGTTAGTAAATTCACTTTCTAGCCAAGTTCTTGGATGTGTTCTTCACGGGATGAACTGGAAACTGAATTCCAGTCATGATCCAAGATGTTTATGTGATTGCTAAGTCTTAAACATGTTTATATGATAAGAACATATGTTTAAAACAAATGAATTTGATGATTTGGTGGATTTTGGGGTTTTTGGCTCAAGAACCCTAATTCATGCATTTGGATGATTGAGTTCATATAAATGGGTTTGGATGAGTCCCATATGTTATATTTGATGAAAAGAATCAGTAGTAGTAGTTAATTTCAAACAATTTCAGTTTTGTGCAAAAATGTGAAAAACGTGAATAGTTTGAAAATCGCTGGAATCATTGATTCCAATGGTCCAAAACTCATGTAAATGAAAGGGTTTTGCCATATAATGATACCCAATTGATTAAGAAATGGAATAAGAACTTAATACATGAAAACAGAAAGCTAAAGTGCAAAAATCGGACTAAACTGGGGTCTGCAGCAAGAGCACGGGTCGTGCTCCCCCTGCAGAGTGAAATTATGTTGCTATAATGGCATGCACGAGTCGTGCCCTTTGTAGAACAACATTTGCACGAGTCGTGCACTTAATCAAGGGGCTTTAAAGTTTGAAACTGATGCTAGGCTTGTCCGATTGGCTTCAAACTTTAACTACAAGTCCATGATGGTTTGAAAAGTCTTGGAAAAATATAAAATTGAGAATACGAATGTCGGTGGGTACTGTAGAACAATACATGTATACCGGAGAAGTATAAAAGTTCTAGAAAGATGGTAAAGGAATGTTTATCATCTAAATATGATTTGTAGTTGTATTACATTGGACTCTTGTGTAGTAGAGTCAACTGAAATGGTGGTTAACCTATGATCATTTGGTATATAAATAAATGAATAGGTAAAGGACATGTGCATTGATAAAGATGTGCAAGAAGGCAAAGGCTAATGGAATACAATTGCAGCAAGTATACAGGTGAGTAATCTCACTTATATCACATATGATATGTGTTGGTTGAACTGTTACAGGTTGAAATAGTTTTGGGGACGAAAATAATAATTTAAAAGATAAAAATAATGTGACAATATCAGATAAGCCGTGAGTCTACGATAGACAAGAACGGAGCTGTGAATCAATAAAAATAATGTGACAATACCGGATAAGCTGTGAGTCATTGAGATGACAAGAACGGAGCCGTGAGTCTAGGAAAAAGCGGGGCAAACTCGTGAGCCATGAATGATAATGAAATAAACTGTTGTTAAATGGTGCAGCCACTTATGGCTATGATATTGGATGTTATATCCAAATGGTGCGGCCTATATGGCTATGATATTATTATATGGAAATGGTGCGGCCTTATGGCTATGATATTGGATGATTAAATCCAAATGGTGCGGCCTTATGGCTATGACGTTGAACTTGAATCTAAATGGTGCGGTCTTATGACCATAATATCGGGTTATTGAACCCAGCTGGTGCGGCCTTTAGGCTATGAAATAAATGATGAAACTATTGGTGCGGCCTTAGGGCTATGATATAAATGTTGAAATTGTTTGGTGCGGCTTATATAGCCATGAAATACGGTGCAGTCAATTGTGACTAAGAAATAAGGGACATATATAGTAATTGAAAATTTATACGTTTATTTTCTCTTATATACGTATGGTTTATGTGGTTAACAGATTTGATTTGGACAGTATGTAAATAACAGCCTGTAAGACTATGAAGCGGGATGTGAAATCCTAAGAGATATACGATCAGCCAGTAAGGCTAAGAGTTTGGATCCGATATATATATATATATATATATATATATATATATATATATATATATATATATATATATATAGCCGGAAGAGGCTATAGAATGGAAAGAGATTCATCATATATAGGGAATTATATATGAATGTAATTCTTATACATGTTATTTGCAGATATGATTATTCACTGAGCTTTATAGCTCACGTTATCTGTTAAATGTCCCTGCAGGTTAGCATGATCCTGATAAGGGAAAAGATAGAGTCTGTGACTAAAGAAATGGGACTTATAGATGCTGTCAGTAGCAGCCCGGCTTCAAAGGAGATTATGGTATTTTATACTCTCCTTGATACACTTGTACCCGTTTTTAATAAAATATACCCATTTTGTTAGGGTTTTACGTATTGAAACCTTTGTTTTAAATGAAAATTTTCAGGGGTGTTTTTGTTTTAAAAGCCGGGTGTTACAAGTATTAACCCTAATAACTAACAGAGATGGTCGACAACACCAAATAGTTTATTCACTAATAGTTCTTTGAGCAAAATCAATTGAACACAATTAGTGCTTCATTGAAACTCATGGATTCCAATTAAAATCAAACCGAACATATTATCAGATCTTATTACGTTCCACCTCTCCAAAGTGCTTACTTCGTGGTGAAATTCGAAGAAAACATGGGCTATCTCTTCATAAATTGTACCTATTTCTACATATATTTTGCGATGGGTTTCTTTATGGTTAAGAGTGGATTTCCATTATGTTAGCTCACTTCTTAAATATTTTTTTTTTGGAACTACAACAATTTATTAAAACGGCAAGCGGGAAGCTTGTAAAAAAACCAACGTACGATACATAAAATCCAATAAACTAAATTAAAGAGCTAAGACAACTAAAAGGAATCAAAGCACAACCCAACAAAGGCGAATACAAGAGCTTGGCAGAAAAAAAGCTAGGATACAAAGTAGCAAATAAACCATAGGGGTAAAATCGCAAACAGCACCAAGAGTCAGCTAAATCAAGGACAAGTGTCCAGAGAAAAAAACTTACAGCACCAGAATACCAAGGAAGACAGCACCAAGAGTCAGCCAAATATACCCTCCCTCCCCTCCCCTGTCTAGCATAATATATGAGCATGAAAGCTTACTATAGTGCACGGAACCACGGCCGGTCCATTGGTTTTCAATGCCCGGGGTGAAATGTTAAATTAATGCCATATATATAGAAACGTTGTGTAAAAAGATTGAAACAAATTTTATAATCAAACTAAACCAATGGTAATACAAACAAAAACATACAAAATTAACTTAAAACGATATTTTCGTACACTTTTTTGAAGCAAAAAATCTATTATTTTACGATAATCTAAGCTTTGCAGAAATCAACTCTCGATACTCAAAATTGCTAATCCATTTAACTTTTCTTGGGTTATGGTACTTCGAAGATACAATTTGAATAACTTCAATTTAGAAAACCTCTTTTTACGGAATTGAGCGACTGTAACTGGTAGCTTCAACAATTGTAACCGGTAGTTTCAACAAATTTAAAATTAACAAATAGGAAACATATTTAGCTATCTTTGACCACAGCCTGCACAAAACATAAATTAGCTATCAATGACCAAAATGGGAAACATATTTAGCTATCCATGATAATCCAAACTTTTGTTATGTGTTTCTTCGTTTTCAGTCTTGAGCATCCAATGGTTGTTCTATAGAAAACATATTTAAAATCAACAAATAGGAGATTAAGGATAAAGTAAGGCAAAGAAAGATACAACCTAATGTTAGCTATTCATTACCACTGCCTGCACAAATTAGTATCAGAAGTTAAAATGCTTATCAGAAATCAGAACTTCAAATACTTATCAAAATCAGATTAATTAGAAATCACATATCACATATCAAAATTAAAAAAAAAAGTTGACTATGATTATTCAGAAATCAAAATCAGATTATTCATACTCATACATCAGAATCAGTAAATAACAAGTCAGATTTCAAAAATCAGAATGCAGTATGTAACATTATCAGATAAACAATTACCTAAAAATTTTAATCGAACAATTTCACTTCAGCCTTATATTAGAAAACAGAAATTTCGGGAATTAAACAATATCAGATATCCAAATTTTTGAAAGATTACAAGAGAAATTTCAATCACTAGCAAAACCGTACCAAGGAGGAAAGGCAAGAACGTCTGCAGCAGTTGAGTAGGACCGATTAGGAGAACCCATTCATTCAATAACGTCACTTGACTCACTTGATCAAACAGATAGTACAATCGATGATCAATAATTAGGATTTAGGAGGTTCAAGAGTGAGGGTGAGAATTGAGAAGGATTTATACAAGTTATATGAAAAGTAGATACATGGATGAATCGCACAACGCACTGTTGCAAAATCCACACGCCTCTTCATCGTCATTACTCTATATATTAAAACCCGTAGGTTTGCAAGAAGAATTGGTGGGGTGGGGAGGGTTTTTGGGTTTTTGGCGGGGTGCATTTTTTTCCGAATCGCTTACCGCCATCTGTTGACAGATATCTTCTACAGCTTCCGCTTTCTCATCTTCGTGACACCTCTGCTTCGTCTGTGTTTCTCATTCTCTCTCTACTGAAAACTTTTTTCCATTCTTCTCCAATTTCTTTCTCCGTTCCTTGCCCTCTCTTCGTTTCTCCCACTTCTCAACCTAAAACAAGCGCGTCTACACATCTGGGTTATCGGCGTTTGCGGAGGATCCCAAGGGGATGATTGAATCTGTGTAAAAATTTTTGGAGTTCGCAAGGAACACGATTCAGACTTCCTCTCCATCGACAATGAGTTTCAGCCTTCGGGTGATGGATGCAGATGCGTAACCCCAGCAAAATCCAATTTATCAGTCGTAGTCTTCATCCTCTTCGTCGCCTTATACTTACTTCACTGAACAACCGAGTCGAGGTTTGTAAGCTTTACTTGATTATTGATTCTGTGTCGATCGAACACTTTTGACTAAAACAGAAATTGGGTGCAGATGTTTCTCCTCAATTTCAGTCGCCATAAAGAAAGGTAATTTCTATCTTATAATTGAATCCATACTGGTTGAGTGAATTGAAAATTCCAGTTTTGTTAATTCATCTTGAATTACATATTTGATTCTGGGGTTTTCAAGTTGTTTTGAGCATGTATTTTGGTTTCTAGGGTCTGAATTTGGTGGTCCATTGTCAATTATATCTTTAATTTTGGTTTTATGAGATGTTAAATACGGGATTTGATGATTCGTCTTATATCTTTGATTTTGGAGTTTTGTGAGGGGTTTTGATAAGGAATTTTGGTCTCTAGGGTTTGAGTTTACCTGTTCATCCTGAATTTCAAATCCCTGATTTGGGTTTTGCGAACTTTTCTTTATTAGGGTTTAAATTGGGCGGATTTAGTGATTAATTATTAAAAAACTACTGAATTGGGTTTATGTTTGTATAAAACAAGATTTGTAATTGCAAGCAAGTGTTTAAACAACTCGCACTTGCAGATTCCTTGCAAGAAGTTCAAATTTGGTGCTGAATTAAGGTAGCAAGCGAGATGATAACTTCATCAGAATCATTGGCTGTGGAAGGTTATTCATCGGGTGCTTATTCTTCTCAAGCAACTGGTGAAAACGATAGGAGGCCAGATACTGGTAACATTAAAGAAGCTGAATCATCTCTTCATGAAAATGGTTCTTTAAATTTCGACTTTTTTATTTACACGGAGAAGCTCTTAAAATTTTGCAAGCTTTAAAAGCCGTTCACAGACACCTGCACATGTTTTTGGTTGATCATAGCATTCTTTCTCTCTCTGAAAAGACGGTAAGTTTTTTGCATTTCAGGAAGTTTATTGGAGGGCTAAATATTATAAATAGCAACCTACTTTCATCTATTTGTTATATTATCATCGTACTTTCATTAATATCTATTACAACATTGCACTTTCACCTTACTTATCAAGGCATTTGTACCTGGAAAAATCTACCCGGTTATAGCATTATACTTTCGATCTATTTCTCATTACGTCATTACACCTTGAAAATTATTTCAAATCCTACAGAGCGTGATTCTATTTCCTCCAGGTTTCAATTTTGGGATCAACCAGGAACTTGGAAAAATTCATGTTGGTCGGCATCAATTCCTTCAGGTCTCAAATTGAGCTCAAGTTCTGGGTTTCAATCCTCTTTTGGAGACGTGATTTTTTCCAAAGTATTCATTGGTTTCATGTACACCGACTTGCGGGATTGATTTGGTTTGTGGGTACCTGGTCGTCACCCCTTTTATATCATTACTTATCGTACAAATGGATTGGATGAAATAAGGGACAGCCCTGGAAACACTGATGCCCGAGAGGGAGATGATGATTCTGATATAATTTTATCTAAGAGGTTACGAATGAAATAGGAATAGAGGTAAAGGAGTTCATTTAAATTGCTTGCAGATTCCATTAATTAGTTTAGTGAGATGTATGAGAATATTGAAAATGGTAAGAGAAAGCAGATGGTGGAATTAGAGAAGACGAGGATCGATTTTTTATAAAGAGTTGGAGTTACCAAAAAGTCAAGAGATGAGATTGTGAAAATTAGATAAGGAGGTTATGAAGAGAATGAGTCTACACAGAATATTAATCTCCTTTTTTACTAAGAATTTATTTATAGCATCCTACTTTTTTTCTTCTAATTTTGACACTGCACTTCAAAGTACAATGTTTTAAAAACAAGTAAAATAAATGTAAAATTACTAGAAAAATGCTTCTGTGAAGAATTGTTTTTTTTAGCATTTTTATGTAATACTTTGTAGCGTCTCTGATGAGAAAATATACCAATAATTGATATGGATTTATTCTAATTGAATTCCAGTCATATATTGCTATTTTCATGCGATAAAATAAAAGGTTCTATCCTTCAGGCTTGCACAAAAAGCTCAGTTTAGAATAATTTGTATCTTGATGCATCTCTCATGCTTTTAGAGAGAAAAATAAAATGCCAAAAGAGACCCCATCCAACTACCGCCGAGAAAATTTGCAAAGTACCTTCGTAAAAATTTCAACTTAAAATAGTCGTCTTTGGATGTATATTTTAAATTAGTTAACAGTTATGTGATATGAAATGGAATGGATCGTTCCTAAAGGGATGTGATTACTTTCTCTTTGTTGATTTTCATTTCTTGGCTGATATATTTTTCTAATCCATCATGGAATTTAATGAAAAACTACAATATATCTTATTTATGTAACTTTAATGAGACTAATATTTTCATGATTTTAGTTAAATTACAACATTGATTATATAAAAAACTTACCTATATGAGTGCTTTTTGCAATCCCACAATTATAATAACTTTGTCTTACAGATTGTGCAAAGGGGAGAGCTTCTTGACCGCATATTATCCAGGTTAACTTGAACAATCGTGTTCCTACTCCTAATAACTAATTTGCATATACTTACCAAATCATAGTGCACCATATGAATATGTATATTTCAAATCTTACAGGGAATATGAGCAAGTTGTTCATGAGGCCAAAGACGGGAGGGCTGGGGAAGTTGCAATGGAAATCACAAAGTGAATGGTAATAATCAAATTTGAAACTAGATTTAGCTCAAGTTTTACAAAGTTTTATAAAGGGGGGGGGGGGGGTTATTTGCAGGTGTAGTTGGCAAAAAGCTTACTCAAGTACGGGGTCGGAGCTTGGCCCATTATTTGTAAGAATTCAAAAACCCCATTATTTGTAAGTGTTCAAAAACCCCACTGAAATTATTAAATACCTGAATTTGGAACAAGAATTTCGATTTTTTAGCATATTTGAGGAAACTGACCATTTGTAATTTTAAATTATTTTTTTAATATAGGTTTATGACATTGCAAAAAAAAAATAATTACTAAATGTTATACAATTAAAAATACATTATTATATATAATTAAATATTTATATCGTTGTTTTTAGTTAATTAGTAAATGACACTTGCATAAATGGAGCTTCAAATATTCAAATTTCATTTGGGTCGTTTTGAACTATTAAATATTTTCTATTTTTTTCCAGCGAGTTTCTTTCTATGAAAGTAAGTACTACCGTGTTTTGTATTTTTAATGATTTCCTATAACAAATAAACCATATGAAGCTTTAAACATCGAAAAATATGTCATTCAAAAGAGAAGAGTAACATGTTTGATAATCTTGACGATGACAGTTGTGGTGGAACTTAACAGGTTAGTTTTAACGTATGCCAATATTTAGTTAAATATGTTTGTGAATTTGGGAGATTTATGTTTTGTTTGAAAGAAACAATTAACACGGATGGATATGAATCGCTAGACACCAATGGAAATATCACCATCAAATGGGATCTTAGACACCAAAATGACGGAACACAGGATGTAAGTTTCTTCATGATCAACAAGTAGCATTGTTTTTTCTTTATTGGTTGTAGATTCACTTTTTTTCTTTCCTTTTTTGATGCCAGCCGGGAATAACGACTCTGTTATGAAATCAAGCCCCAAAATTTCCACCGTCATCGCTTTCTATCTCATCGGCCCGCTTTGCTAATCCGTGGACCAAGGCCCAGGAAAACTTGAAAGAAAGAATTAATTTAAGATAATTTGATTGTATACTTATGTGTTTGGGATCTCAATAGATCAATGAATGTATTCTACTATTTCCACAAATATAAAACTTTCCTCACCTTTAAGAAAATATATCGGTTCTTAGCTATTAACATTGAAATCATGTGTGGCACTAGCACGCAAAATGATCATCGTCCAGCTTCGTTATTATTTTTTTATTAGTATATTATGCCCGACATATTTATTATTTGTCGTTTCTATCTAAAGGACATTGTATCTATTATATACGAACAATGCAATGAAGAGAGGGCGAGGAAGGAGCGAGACAGGTATTTAGATTTCAATATATACTGCTACGTATGTGTGTTATTTGATTTCAATATTATCATATTCTAATTGTAACCGTGTTTATGATTTGTTATGAAAAAGCAGGGAAGATGATCTGAGAGAGCTCTTCATTTTAATAAAGAAAAAAAAAAGATCAAAGGGAATTGCTTACATTCTCTATGCACTACTGAATCTGCAGTTAGGTTTATATTGAGTTTTATCTAACATTTTATTTTTGGGTTTTCTTTGGTGTAATTTTTACAGTTGACATGTATAGGGCGTTAGAAGATCTTGATAATTCTATCTTTCAATGAAGACTTTTGCATATCATGCCAGTTAAGCAGAAAGTTCTTCCTGTGAAACAATAGTAAGCATCATCAAAACATCGTTTTACTTTTATTTTTTTCAGTCTTGAAACTGAACATGCCACCATGTTTGGAAAATTTGGAAGTATTGACCAAGTAATTCTTCCTTTAACCAAAACCCTCGGTTTGGTATGCTATTCGAGCTCTTCATTTTAATATGAAATGTAATATTTTTTTATTAAATGATGTCATAAATATTCAGCTGGTTTTTCTTGAACCTGGTGAGGATCGCAATGCATTTAAAGGTTTAGCATACAAGCGGTACAAATAAGTTTTTTATACTTAATTACTGATTTGGAGCTTTCTTTTTTGTTATACTTACTTTATTAATTTGTATTTTTTATTTTTTATGATTTAGAGATGCTCCATTGTATTTGGAGTGGGCACCTGATGACATTCTTAGTGACAATCCAAGTTTCATAAATGATGAGGAGGAAAGTTGTGTTGTTGGTGAACATGAGACTAAGCAAGCATTACTAGAGCAAGAGTTGGAAGGAAAATAAGATGTTGAAATTCACACAGAACAAGTTGAGGTATGTACATTGGTTGTCAGAAATAGCAATGTACTTTCCTTGATTTGTTTATAATAGCATCCTACTTTCATTTCTTCCGTATACAACGTACAATGCTGTAATTGGTTATATATTTCAAATTAGAGAAATTGTAATAGAACGAAATGATAGCAGGATGGTATATTACACTACTGAATGAAAGTACGCTGCTATTTCTTCTTTTTAGCCCTTTTTAATTTGTTGTAAACCTCTCTCTATTGATTTATTTGATTTGTTTCTTTTAGTTTCATAACTATTCAACTTATTAGTTTATTCTTCATATTGAAATGATGTCATTAAGTACTGCTTATTATGCCACTGTAGATTATCCGAACTACAATTAGGATGTTTCTATGGGTGTTGGATTTGGAGAATCTAAAGTTGAAGAGATAATTGGACAAGATGGCTGACATCAAACCAAATATACCTGCAAATATGGAAACGATTCAAATGAAGATTTCTATGGTGCCTTATATCAAGTAAAGATTTTTAAGTACATTGTTTTATATGTGTAAAAAAAATGCAAATATATTAGAAAATGTGCAAAATCCCCCTGATGACCATGCGGAGTGCGGGAGCAACACTAGTTCATCTTTAATATGCGTGTAAGCGTGTTGGAATGTTGCTGATGTTGAACTTGGTGCAGACGTACATGCGTGCAAGGGACCAGCGGTGCAAGTGATGCTTAGAAAAACGTGAATTCAGAATCGTGAAGTGTGAAGCGTGCTGCTGCCCATTAAATTCCAATTGAAGGGTGCCAAATTGAATTCCAATTGCCGATTTGGCGCCCTTAGGTCTAGACGAAGGCGTGAAGCGTGTTGCTGCCTATTGCTACCGGACTAGACCTTCTATTGGATCAACATACATGGCCCAAATGACATACACCTATAACAGGCTTTAGAAAATTGATGCCCCATTAGAATTTGCTGCCCTGGGCCATAGCTCGTCCTACGCTTGGGTCGGCCCTGCACGGAACCACGGAACCAAATATCATATAGACATAGATGAGAGAAACACAGAGAACTCATACCTACACACACCTCACCACCTCACCAAAACAGAAAGAAAACTTACCGCTTACAAACACACACCTCACCAATCAAGAGAGAAGATCGGAATTAAGTGGACTGCTGCACCAAGAGTACCAGTCTAACGTATGCTGTTTGCCCCTATACTTCACCCAGTTGAATAACTCAGATTGAATCAAGTCTACTATCACCATTGGGTTTTGCTTCATCTTTCTAAAGCTAACTTCATTCCTAGCCTTCCAAATGGCCCAACACGAGGCATTAAAAAGAGCTAAGTAAAACTTTTCCTCTTTTACCGACTTTGGATAAGACATGAGTTGAGAAGTAAGATCTTGTAAGCTCGTATGGATTCCCAATGTGTGTCCACACCATTTGAATAATTGCTTCCAAATACTACACGAGAAATCACAAGTCACAAAAACATGATCTACCTTTTCCTCCTCCAGCCGACAGGGTGGGCAATTAACGTCTTGGAGATGAATCCCCCGTTTAGACAAATTTGGCTTTAGTGGAATTTTATTTTGTGCCATCCTCCATGAGAAGCAGTTGACTTTACTTGGAACCCACGAACACCATTTGACCAATTTAGGAATATATTCCTTCTTTGATAATTCTAGAGCATTCCTAAGGGATCTAACAGAGAATATACCATTGTTTTCCAAAATCCATTCCCAGTAATCATCTTTTGAAGTGAATTCGAAGTTTCTTAGTATCCTTAAAAGATCTTGTAACTCCTTATTTCTGAATTTGACAGATTTTGTTTTTTTCCAAATCCAAGTTGTGTCAATGTTAGATTCAGAGCTAGCCTTGACCCTTTCCATTACTAGAACATTCTTATCGCTTTCTGCCTTGTAGAGTTTTGGAAACTTGCTCTTTAGGGGAATGCCTGTTAACCATAGATCCTTCCAGAATCGAGTTTTCTTCCCTTTTCCAACAATCCTTTTGAACAGATCTCTAAGACTAATACCGGATTCTAGAAAGATAAATTCAATCTCCGTTGCCTCTTTCCACACCCCCTTGTAGAAGTTCTTTGCCATCTTTCCATCATCGAACTCTTTGATCCTATGAATGCTTTTGATGACCCGTGACCATACGAAGGTACCGTCAAATCTCACCTTCCACCACCACTTTGCAGCCAAGCTGACATTAAAATCTTTCAAGTCTTTGACTCCTAAACCTCCCATATTCTTAAGGGTTGTCACTTTCTCCCAAGCCACCCAATTAATACATCTTTTCTCATCTGACCCTTTCCATAAAAATCTTCTTCTAATGCGCTCTAAGCTTTCAATTACCTTCGACAGGGCTTTAAAGACTGACATGTAATACAATGGAAGGCTACCCAGCATGGAGTTCACCAAAGTGAGCCTACCGCCAAACGAGAGGGAGTTCTTTTTCCAATTGTTCAACTTACTTTTGAATCTTTCTATCACCAGGTTCCAATGTTTTGCTAGTCTCATATTAGCTCCTATAGGCAGCCCGAGATATGAGAATGGGAAGTCTGATGCCTTACACCCTAGATACTTCGCCAATGTATCCATTTCTTCCTTCTCGACCCCGATTCCAAACACCTTACTTTTTCAAAAATTAACTTTCAGCCCCGATGCCATAGAAAAGCATCTTAGCAACAGTTTCAGATTAAGGAAGTTTACAGGAGACCACTCCCCTATTAACATAACATCATCTGCATACATCAAGTGAGATAAACTTGGACCTTCATCAGGAAGTCGAATGCTATGAAAGAAGTGTTTTTCAATCGCAGTCTCCATAACTGCATGTAGCCCTTCCATAGCAATGATAAAGAGGAAGGGAGAGAGACGATCACCCTGCCGCAAACCTTTCTCAATGGAAAATTATTTAATTGGAGCGCCATTGACTAAGATCGACCCCCTACCCGATTTTAACAACCCAAATATATAATTCCTTTATTTAGAACCGAACTGCATTTGGGCTAAACTGAATCCAAGTATCCCCAGTCAATATAGTCAAAAGCCTTTTCCAGATCTAATTTGAATAACATAAACTTGTTCCTTAATTTCTTAGCCAAATTGCAAATCTCATTTATAATGAAGGGGCCCTCCAGAATGTTCCTTCCCCGAATGTATGCCGTTTGCTCACCACTTACTATTTTGGGAATAACTTTCTTCAATCTGTTTGCTAAGATCTTGGACATGATCTTGACAAAACACCCAATCAAACTGATAGGTCTATAATCTTTCCACACCATATGATCTCTAACTTTTGGGATAAGAGATATGAAGGATGCATTACAGCCACGACTTATTTGACCCGTTCTTTCAAAAAGCTTGATTGCCTTCATCACCTCTTTCTGAATGGTGCTCCAGAATTCTTTTATGAATTTAAAAGTGAAACCATCGGGGCCCGGGGCTTTATTTGATGAGCAGGCCTAGACTGCCTCTTTGACTTCTTCACATGTGAATTTGGCTTCAAGACTTTTGTTTTCCTCAACCGTGAGCTTCATGAATTTGTCGCTAACGAGGACATGCCTTTTAAGTTTATCAGAGTTGAATTTATCCATGAAGAATTTGAGCACTCCAGCATTTATTGCTTTTGGTTCTTGAACCCAAAATCCACTGTCCATAAAACCATTAATCCTAGATTTCCTTTTGTTCCCATTGATAATAGCGTGAAAGAATCTCGAGTTCTCATCCCCCTCGATAGCCCATTTTATTCTTGATTTTTGCTTCAAGTCGTATCTATTTCTCGCCTCAATTTCAGCCAGTTTTGCTTGCTTGGACTTCCATTCAAGGTTTTTCTGAGGAGTAAGTTCTCCCAATTCCGCTATCAATACTAGACTTTCTATGGATTTTTTTATTTCGGATATCTCTTTCCTTTCAGCTGCAGGCATATTACATCTCCACTTCTTGAGTTCTTCTTTGACTTTTTTTAGCTTGTTGAGAAGAGTAATATCATCCCTTCCACCGCCAAAGCTGATTGACTACGTCTTTTCCACGACCTCTTTCCAACCAGGGATCATGATCCAAGAATTATAGAAACGGAAACGGCATGGATCAAAGTCCACATGGTCACCAAGTAAGATAATCAAATTATGGTCTGAATATTGCCTTTTCAATTCTTTGTGAAAAGCAATGTTTCATAAAGCCATGAGGTATGATCATTTCACCCCACATCAAAAAGGGTACCACATCACCGCCACAACATTTCATTTCACTATCACACCACCTAGGAAATAGTTACCACTCCATATTATCTAAATTTTTATTTTTAATTACTTTTAGATAAAAGAACATATAAAATGAAATTGCAATAACTAAATTAAAATTACATAAAAAACTACTAAACATTACATTAATAAAAATAAAACTTAAGTTAATAAACCTAAAATTAAAAATTACCAAAATCTAAAAACATAAATTACATTAAATAAAAGCTACGTTTAATATTTATGTTTTTCGCAGATTTCTCTCTTTATCGCAAGCATTGTTTCGAGGTCCTCCTGGTCAAGATCGTCGGTCGACATACTCAACATGTTTATTTGCGTGCAGCCTCCTGTTTAATTCGTACTTTTTCTTTTTGTACTTTAAGATGTTCGTCCAATTTCATCTTAAAAATTGAAATCCTCTGTGTCGAATACATTTTTACCAGACAACAATGTCGATTGCTTTCTTTATCCCTACCAGTTGATCATCAAAGGGCAAAGGGGTTCTTCTGGTGTAATATCTTCGACGATATCGTTGAAGTCGATTTGGGAACAACTTTCTGAAGTTTGTGTGTAGTCGTTTGATTAAGATGTTCTTGACTACTTGTTGGATCTAGTTCACCGACTAAGTATATGTGGCTTTATTGTCCATTTTAGACCCACTTTGAGAACTTCTCAAGCTTTCAAATGTCTATAGGGTTTATTGGCTTGTTGTTGCCGATGTTGTTGAAGTGTTGTATTTAATATGTTGAAATCGTTTCTCCCACTTTAATAGTTTTTGCTAAGATTATTGAAGATGTCGCTGAATCCAGTGCAAGTAGCTCTCAAATACTATCATTTGCTAGAAAGACCACCTGTGTTTCAGTAAATGCCCTTATACGTCTTTGTGGAAATGATTTAAAATTCTTTCCCAAAAACTATCGCCGGTTCGGTTGGTACCATTCAAAGCATCTTTGGAGATTGCGATCCAAGTACGTGCCAATGCGGCTTCGCCGACTTCACTCCATCCTAGGAACCTTTTTTGTTGTAGTCGTTTTTGTTTCTTTTTCTTAAGCTTTGGGTTGTATCTTTGATTGAGTTTCCAATACCGACTGCGTTTGTGTTTTGGGTGAATCTTGTTGAAGTTGTTGTGGTTGAGATGCTTGATGTAACACCATGTTCCCTTTTTGGTAAGTGTTTATGTGATAATCTTAGTGTAATTAAGATTAATCATGTTGTTATATGTATTAGGGTGGTTAGAACTTAGAAACCGTTTTGGATGAAGTTTTAACTTGAAAAATGCCAAAAGAGGTAGGGGTCGTGTAAAATGGACGCAGAAACTGATCCGAGACTGTTCCAGACCCATACGGGTCATATAGGTCCACACGGGTCGTGTGGAAATTAATCAAACAGCAGTCCTTGGCTCGAAATGGGTCAAAACGGGTCATTTTCGCAAACACGGGTCGTGTAGCCGGGATTAGCGGCGCTAATGTCGCAGATGCCCTTTTTAAATGTTGGTTTTTGTTCATTTAGGTGAAAAGATTTCTCGAACCAAAACCTCTGAAACCCTAAAAAAATACCCCCAAAGCCCCAAAAGTCGAATTGGCAGTCTAGGACTCGAGAATTTGAAGTAGGAGATTCCAGCAAACCAAAAACACCCTTAGAGTTTGAATTACAAACCATACTGCACATCCAATTCAAGAATTACTTGCTACAACATCCATAGTTGTAGGTGGGTTATCAACACCACCTGGAATCAAACCTTCCCAAGCAAACCAATCATTCAAATTGAGCTAAAACATGGAATCTTACCTTCAACAAGCATGATATCGAAATGCTGCGTTTGGTTCAAGATATAGTAAGGAATTTGAATTCTAGAAAGGGAAAAGATTCCATAAAAAACGTGGGAATGAATTCCGCCTGAAGTTGGAGGGAATTAAATGCAATTCAAGGAGGAATGTGGCAGATTACAATTTTACCCCTTATCAAATTAAAACCCTATATCCTCTTTTTACGTATCATGTTCCCATTCACACCTCCTTCTTTTTCACGTTCCTGATTGGAAATGGTAAGCCTCCATCATCCTCTTTCTCTCTCGTTCTTGGTCTCCCTCTATCGATTTCTACCGTTAATTTCGTTGTTCTTGACAGGAGGCGTCGATGAGGAGTGGGGTGTCGGGCTAATTTTGTTGTTCTTGACAGGAGGCATCACTTCAGTTAAAGCCATCGACTGCTCTCTTTCTTCATCACTGGTGTAAGGTCGTCGACTGGAACATAGTTCAGTGAGTTTCTCTCTCTCTCTCTCTCTCTCTCAATCTCTCTATCTGTTTCTCCCAATGTCTGTTAGTAAACAGAAATTCTTCTGATTTTGTGGATTTAAGCTGGTATTTTTCGTGGATTTAAGCTAGATAAATTGCAATCGGATGACTGGACTGGATTGATTTTGTGTATTTAAGCTAGTACTTTTCTCGTTTGCTCATATTTTTTTTGTTATCAAGTCCTTTATTTTGTGGATTATAGCTATTATATCTTGGTAAACAGAACTCATTTATTCTGATTTTGACAGGAAAGACCTGATTATAATGTCTCTGGTTTTGTTGGATTAAAGTTGTTGTGTGTTATAAATGCTTATTGGTTTGACTTTGTTTGAACAGGAAAATGTCTCGACTTAGTTTAACAACACACAATCGTAGACAGAGGCAAACTTCATTGATTTTGACATGGTGGAATGTGGTTTTGCACACTGTTGTTGTCCTCTTGTTGATGATGTTCAAAAAACAAAAAGATAAACGACGTCTTAAGCATTTGTGGATTAGTTTTTGGTATATTCGATAAGTTTTTGGTATATAGCCTATGGTGTTTATTAGCATGATGTTCGTAAAGTGAAAATCTATTGTTAGTATTATTTACGTAATATATTTTTACCATACAGTTGACTTAATAGAGTAAATTTAATCTAAAAGGCAAAATATGTCATTTTGTATAACAATCTTGTACATATAAATAGAAAAACAAAGTAAAACTAAGCTAAAAAGCAATAAGCGCAAATTTGTCAATTTACATAAATTGCATTTGCTTTTCCTTCCAACCAAAAATAAAATGGAATTGGAATCCAATTTCATTTCCTGCCAACCAAACAGGAGATTGAATTGGATTCCAATTCCTTCACAGATTCCATTTCCTTCAAAAACATTCTGCAAACCAAATGCCACCTAAGTGTGGAATAAGCTATAGTTGAGTAGGTAAAACTATAGCAAGTGAATACAAGGTATTTACATATGTGTGGTGTGTATGTGATATGGTGTAGGTGCTGAAAGTGGTGAGAATACACTTTGGCCTACCAATTGTACCATCTGAAACGATCTAAAGCTACTATATCCAAGTGAGTAGCTCTACCTAACATGTTAGTTGTAACGTGTTGTATATGTTGGGAGTTCTTAATTGTTGATAATACATATAGTAGAATATGTGCAAACTATGTAGACACATAGGGAGTCACTTATGATTATATGTGTTAAAAGTTGTGGTTATAATGTGTAGTAACAGGTATCGAGATGAGAATCTAGTGTACATTTGAGGTGGAGTTTACATATCGTATAGTGAGTACTTTGCGATATTGTATAATTGAGAAAGTAGCGGTTTGCTTAGCGAGTACTTAGCAGCCATGGAGTAGGGGTGTGCATAATCAGTATATATAATGAAATATATGTAAACTATGATGTTGTGTGTATATGGTGCAGGTTGATTCACATGCATGTCAAAATTACTGTGTATGAGTACTATATAGTCTGAGGGTAACAAATATGGAGATGACTTGTTATTAGAGGTGAGTTTTGTAGTTATATATGAGTTAATACTCAAGAGTTAAGTGGATGTATAAAGAGTAATTTACATGCCACCTGGATTAAGTCGGACGTTCACGCGATAAACATCTTGTGATTATGTGTCAGTGTGTAGGCAAGTATGTGGTTAGAAGTGTCGGGAGTTGTTGTATGACTGTATCACCAGTACCTTGCAGTCACGATATAATAGTCTTTGTGGCTAGGTGGTTGGGTTTAACTACTCGACATATTGTAGGAACCTTTGTGGTTCATATACAGCCTTGGTGGCTAGGCGGTTGGGTTTAATTACCTGATATATTATAGGAACCTTTGTAGTTAATATACGGCATTTGTGGTTAGGAGGTTGGACTTAATTGTTCGACATATATAGCCTTTGTGGCTAGGAGGTTGGACTTAATTGTCCAACATATACGGCGTTTGTGGCTAGGAGATTAGATTTGATTGTCTAACATATACCGTCTTTGTGGATAGGAGATTGGACTTGATTGCCATATATATATATATATATATATATATATATATATATATATATATATATATATATATATATATATATATATATATATATATATATATATATATATATATATATATATATATATATATATATATATATATATATATATATATATATATATATATATATATATATATATATATATATATATAGTTAGGTTCTTTTGAGAACTCATATATTCATGAGATCTTGAGAACTCCTAGAATATAATTTTTTTTTTCAAAATTGTGACTTAATGCATTAAGTTGCTTATATATAAGACATTTCGTCAAAAAAAATCTTTAAAAAAAGTCGCTTTTTTTTGAAGATGCACATATACACAAAACGTGCACATATGCACATTTGCACAAAAATGCACATATGCACATTTCGTATATGCACACTTTTTTTTTTAATTTTTTTTTAAAAAAAGGTCTTAAATATAAATGACTTAATGCATTAAGTCATTTTAGTTGAAAAATAAAAATTAGTTTAAGAGTTCTCAAGATCTCACGAATATTTAGGTTCTTACAAGATCCTGACCCTATATATATATATATATATATATATATATATATATATATATATATATATATATATATATATATATATATATATATATATATATATATATATATATATATATATATATATATATATATATATATATATATATATATATATATATATATATATATATATAGAGAGAGAGAGAGAGAGAGAGAGAGCAAGAGAGAGTTAGGATCTTTTGAGAACCACAAGTCCCCCGAGAACTCCCAAATCGATATTTTTTTTTCAAAAAACCGACCTCATAGGCATCTAAAACGCACATATTTAAGCATTTTCGAAAAAACAAATTCCGAAAAAAACGATTTTTTTTTTGAATGTGCAAAATTTTTTTTTTGCACATGTGCAAACTTTTTTATACGTACACTTTTTTTCAAATTTTTTTTATAGAACGCCTTAAATATATGTTAGAAAGACATCCATAAAAAAAACTTGAAAAAAAGTGTACATATAAAAAAGTTTGCACATGTGCAAATTTTTTTTTTTGCACATGTACAAACTTTTTCAAAAAAAAAATGTCGTTTTTTCGGAAAAAAATTTCAGCGACCCGGCCCCATTTTGAGCGTCTAAGAGGCCTATGGGGTCGGTTTTTTGAAAAAAATATCGGTTTGGGAGATATAGGATTGATCCAAAAGAAGTTGGGAGTTCTCGGGTTCTCGGGGTGAAGTTGGTTCTCAAAAGATCCTAAGTCTATATATATATATATATATATATATATATATATATATATATATATATATATATATATATATATATATATATATATATATATATATATATATATATATATATATATATATATATATATATATATATATATATATATATATATATATATATATATATATATATAGAATTAGGAGCTTTTGAGAACCATAAGTTCCCCGAGAACCCGAGAACTCGACGAGGAGCGTTGGATTAGATTAACTTTATTAAGGGCAAGATGGTCATTCCGTTTTTCTTTATTCCATTTACCAATTAATCATAAATCATTTAATTAATCAAAATATCATTTAACTAATTAATTAAAACATAATCTAAATATATCTAATTGAAAGATTCTTTAGATTCACGTTGACTTTTATATGAAGATTCACTAAATCATCCAAAAACACGTATGAACATACTGAGCCGCCGCCATAGATTTCTCGATTTGAACAGAAATTAAACTTTGTTGATCGATTTCTTATCTAATCGTGTCATTAAAAAGCAATATCTCGTTATCAATATCATTGAATTCCTTCTTTTCTCGTTCTGTTTGTTCTTCACGCATCAGCAATTTTGAAATCGCAACAACAAAATTTCAACAATTACAGGTGAGTTTTTGATTTTATTTTGTAGTTTCTACCTGTTTTTTCGTTTTCCTGTTTTTTTACGTGAGTTTGTGATTCGATTTCGTAGATTATGCCTGTTTTTTGCTTTTTTCTGTTGTTCATGTATGTTCGACCTTACTACAGTGAATTCCTCAATTGATTTGTGTTCTGAATCGATTTTGTTAACTAGTAATGTTAGTTTTTTTTGTTTATGGTGTAATCCTCATGTTAACTTACACATGTCGCTATTTTTTTCAATTTCTTAGTTTACCTAAAAACTTTGACTTTGTTTATCAGTTTATTCTCAATAAATAACATTAATATTCATGCGATTCAATTGTTTTATGTTAGTGTTACATGATTTCTCAGGTTAACTGAATTTCTACTACTTATGGAGCCTAATTCGTATTGGAGGAGAACGAGATGTTCGATGTATCCTCTCAGGTATCAAATTCTTCATGTATTCAAATTCTCAGTCACTATATTCAGTTCATCCATAAGTAATGGAAATTCAAATGTTAACTTTGATTTGATGTTGTATACCAGATATAGTTAATAAAGTAGCTAACAGAGTTGTGGAATCAAATGTTAGAGTTGAAAACGAAGATCATTTGAATATTATCACAGGTATTTATCTACTGTATCTAATAACAGTCCTATATCAAAGTTTTTTCAAAGTTTGCAGAAGAAAAATATTATAATTTGTACATGTGTAAACCTTTGCACATGTACACATTTTGTTGCACTTGTACACAGTTTTTTCAAAGGTTGCATAACACAAATACTATAATTTGTTCATATGAAAACCTCTGGACATGTACACATTTTGGTGCAGATGTACACAGAGTTTTTTCAAAGTTTACAGAACATATATACTACAATTTGTACATGTGCAAACCTTTTCATATGTACACAAAATTTTTTCAAGTGTTCATAAGGTTTTTTTGTTTAATAAATTCTATGTATTATTTCAATTCAGCTAATGCTATCTAATGTTATCTATTTGTTTCAATGCAGCTAATGATTTGTTTAGGAAGGATTCAGATTCGTTTTTTCGTGAAAAGTCTAGCTATGATGATTTATTGAAGATTGATTCGTTGTTTTTTAAAGATTCTGATTCTGATTCTGATGAGGAATTAGCTCCTGATTTGGCAGAAGAAGTTTCAGATGAATCAGGTCCTGTTTTGAGTGAAGAAGTTTCATCGGATGATATTGTTAAAGAAGTTTCATCGGATGCTATTGTTTTAACAAACTTTGATGTTGGAAATGTTGCTTCAATCTCAACATCTGGTTCAAAAGATATTCCTCCTGTTCCTGTAGGTACTACCTTTTTTCTTTAAAAATATTTGGACATGTGCAAACGTTTTTCAATTGAACATGTGTTTTTCTATGCAGCAATTGTGTACTTTTTTGTCCTTATATGTTGTTACTGTGCATAGATTATTCTGAAGTTTATTGTGGTATCAAAGATTTGTACGTGTGTAAACTTTTGCACACACACATGTTTGTTTACATTCAAGTTTGCACATGTACAAAGTTTATATATTTAAAACTTTGTAAATGTGTAAACATATCCATATACAGTGGTTTGAAATACAGAAATTTGTACATGGGCAAAGTTTTGTCCATGTGCAAACATTTGCACAAACACAAGTTTGCACATGTACAAAGTTTTTTAATTTTGTATATGAACACTTTTCTTTGTGTCTGTTCATATGTTCAAATTTTTGATTTTGTGCTTATATGCTAACATATTACTTGTACATATCTATATAGATTTTTGGTATTCGGGTGATACATTCAGCAGTATTGAAATCAAGGCTCCGAACTCGTCTGAAACGATTTACTGGATTCCTCAAGTTCCTGAATCGTATCTTCCTAGGAAAGATATGATTTTCGATCAGATTGAGAAGGCCATTCTTTTCTACTTTAGGTATGGTGACAGAGCCGGTTTCAATTGTAGGCGGTCTTCTGTAAAATATGTTGAGCCAGGGTCAAAAGAAGTTTTACATAAGTATGTGATATGTTCAAGGGGTGGTAAAGCAGAGGGGTGTAATGCTAATGGTTTGCAAGCTGAAACTGGAAAACTAAAAAGGAAATATCCAAGTCAAATGAGAGAGTATCCAGCAAAGATTGGTATCAAGATGATAGGCAAGAGTGGTAGATGTTTCATACACTCGTTTCAGCCAATGCACAACCATGAGCTGTTCACCAAAAGCACTGTTCATATGTCTCGGTCAAGGAGGAAGTTGGATTATTTTGATAAATTACTCATTTGGCAGCTTTACAAGGCTAATGTAGGTGCAGTATGAACTCATGGTATTGTAGGTGCTCTCAAAGGTGGTATTGAAAAACAAGGTGCGAAAAAAGTTGACTTCAAAAACTTCTCAAGGGACTTGAACTGTTATACGAAAGACACCGATGCAAATTTGTTGTTCAGTATGTTGGAAAAACGAGCCGAGAATGTCAAAGGTTTTTCTTTTTACCATTTGCTAGAGGATACTGAGTTAAGAGGTCTTTTTTGGGCTGATCCTATTGCAAAAAGAAATTATAAGGAGTTTTCTGATGTTGTTTCCTTTGATGCTAC
Organism: Cichorium intybus; assembly: GCA_023525715.1. Lineage (NCBI taxonomy): Eukaryota > Viridiplantae > Streptophyta > Magnoliopsida > Asterales > Asteraceae > Cichorium > Cichorium intybus. Next base: position 17,143,805 of record CM042016.1, on the reverse strand, counting down.
GTACAGAACTAACAAGTAAGTATTATATATGTTATATATATATATATATATATATATATATATATATATATATATATATATATATATATATATATATATATATATATATATATATATATATATATATATATATATATATATATATATATATATATATATATATGTCTTTATGTGTTTTTAAGAGTAAAGTGTCTTTTTTTATAGGTATAACATGATTTTTGTTCCTTTCACCGGAATTGACAACCACCAAAGGTGTGTTACCTTTGGGGCAGCTTTAATCGCACAGGAAACTGAAGAATACTACACTTGGCTCCTTCATAGCTTTCTTAATGCCTTTGGAAGTGCACCTTTGATTGTTGTTACAGACCAAGACCGTGCTATGCGCAATGCTGTTCTAAATGTTTTCCCCCAATCTAGGCACCGTCTTTGCATGTGGCATATTGGTAAAAAGTTAACAATCAAGGTAAGATTAGCCTCCCTTTTCTAATTTGTACATGTGCAAATTGTTACTGTTTATGCACATGGGCAAACTTTTTGTCCATGCGTGCTGATGGTTACACATGTTTAACCTTGGTACATGCAAATATTTTACATCTGTAACAATTTGCAAAAGAACCATATATCCATATTAAAAATTTATTTAGGCATATGTGCAACTTCCAGAAGTATGATTCCTTATAATTCAAGGTATTATTCTTCAGAGATTTTTTTATTGGTATAAACCATTTTGCACATGTGCAAAGTTTTCATATGTTTGCACATGTGCAACTTTCTACATTTTTGTTTGATGGTTAAAATGTTAAACATGCATAAAGATTCATATAACTATTTTAATGCAGGTGTCTTCAAAAGTGATTAAAGAAACTGACTTTAGAAAAAGGATGAACAATCTAATTTGGAACTCATGTCTTGATCCTGATGTCTTTGAGCACAACTGGAACACGTTGGTAGCAGAACATGGACTTAATGAAAATAAATGGCTGAAAAAGATGTATTCGTTGCGTTCATCCTGGATTCCGGCATACTTCAAAGATATGCCCTTGTCTGGTCTTATGAGGACGACATCAAGATCCGAGAGTGAGAATTATTTTTTTCAGATCTTCTTGTCAAATACAACCAACTTGATTATGTTCATGGTCAAGTTTGATTCTGCCATGGATAAACAAAGGATTATTCAGTCAGAAAGCGACTACAACTCTGTAAACAAACTACCGCCAATTCATTCACGTTTGGAGTTTGAAGTTCAGGGATCCAGGTTTTACACGCATAAAATATTTTCCTTGTTCCAGAAAGAAGTTCATGATTGTGTGTGGAGTTGCTCGGTCTCCAACTGTAGATCAATGGGTGGCAAGGAAACGTTTACTGTTTTAGAGCAGATCATGGGTAAAAGTTTACCAAACCAAAGTGTGTTCTTTAATCCCAATTCATGCAGCTTCAGAAGTTTGATCAGAAATCAGTTCCAATATGAGGTATGTTTGCACGTGGGAAAGTTTTTTCATATGAGCAGTTTGTTTGTCTGTAAGCATAATTTTGTCTATGTGCAAAGTTTTGCTTATGGGAAAATTTTTTCACACATACACATCCCCCCCTCTTTTTTTTCTTGTTTTGCACATATGCAGGTTTTTACACTTTTACAAATTTTAGTCATTATTTGCAAATTGTTTTCAGGTTGAGTGTTCTGCAGAAGATGACTCTTTCAACTGTAACTGCATGGTATTCGAGCATTTTGGATTTCTTTGCAGACATGTGCTATGTGTAATGAAATCAAAGTTTAGGTCTGAAATACCTGCAAAGTATTTTCTTAAAAGATGGCAAAAAGGTGTCATACGTTCACATGAGTTGGAAAAGTGCTACTTCATTAATGAAGATGTTGGATGTTGTAATGCATTGGTACAAGATGCATACAGAGTGATAGCAGATTCCATAAACATGATAGCACATGATCCAGATTCTATCCTTAAGTTTACTGAGTGGCAAAAGGAACTTAGGTTGAAAATTGAACAGAATCCTCCGAAGAAAGATACCCGTACAAAAGATGATTGTATATCTTCCATGCTCGGTATAAAGAAGGTTGATAAAGTTACCATACGTAATCCTGAAGGTGTGAAGTTTAAAGGGTCTGGAACTAGTGGGAAAAGGATTCAAGGGCAAAGAGAAGCAGCAATGAAATTGGTTGGGAAAAATCCTAGAACTTGTAGTTATTGTAAAAAGAAGGTAGCACCTGGAGAAAAACATGATTGGAGATGTTGTCCTGATAGAATTGAGGCTGAAAGAAAGGCAGCAAAAGAAAAAGAGGCATCAAGAATGAACATTTGATTTTTTTTTTGTTTTCACTTTTTTAGTATAACAGATGATTAGTTTTATATTGAGATTTAGTATGAATAATATGGATAATGGTTTATTTGTTCTTTTAGGATTTTTTTGCATATATGCAAAGTTTAGGAATTTATAAAGTTTTAATCATAGTTCATAAAGTTGTCTATATGCATTTTTGTTGATGTATAATGGCATTTCTTCTTTGTATGTGCTAATCTCTTTATAATTGTTTTTACTGGAAATAAATGTTTGCATATCTGCAAATTTTTTTGTATTGCTTTTGTTGTGGATAAGAAATTTTGCACATGTGCAAATTTTTGCAAATTATTTAATAAACTTGTCAATTATTCAATATCCATAAAAGTCCTCATAGCTTAAACAAAAGTTTCATAGACAACCTAATCTATATTATAAGGATTATTTTTATCCAAACCCCTCCCATATTTATCCTTCCATGGTGCTTTCAACTTCAATCTGTTGATTCTTTTTGAATGTTTCCTTGTTCTCCTCTGTACCGGTGCAATCGGTTTAGGATCAACGACCTCTTCAACCTGTTCTTGATTCACTTCTGGATCAACCACCTCTTCATTCAACTTATTACCATGGACTTGAGACGGACCAACCTATATTTTTACAAAGGATTATGGTCATATATTTTATATAATGAAAGAATTAACAACAATATTTAATACCTCTTGATTAACCACGACTCGTCGGCGTGGTTCAACCTGGTTCACTTGATCGATAGTGAAACCGATGTGTGTTGTTATTTCTTCATTTATCCAGTTTTGTATCTTTTTCACCCTCAACTGCAGCATCATGATTAACAATATAATTACAATCGAATTCCATATTTTATTTGGTTGTCAAAAAATGAAATTGATGGTTTGGACACTTACGAACAACCAAATATACTTCCCACTACCTAAGTAAACCATAAATCTCTAACAAGCTTCCTTAAAATACATGTTTTAAGACTTAAAACAATTGCTTTACATCCTAATAAAATACATATCTCAAACAAATGTTTTCCTCAAAAATTTGTACCTTTGATTTTCTTGCCACTAATTCACATAAATATTTTCTTCATAACATTACATTAATCATCTTCACTTGTAGTATATATTACTAGCAGTTTAATATACACGATTTAATAAAAAAAGATGGGATTAAATCTTCATACAAGAACCGGAAGTACATTCACTGTCATCGTCATCACTCTCACCATTCTCATCTTCACCATCATCACTCTCCTCATCATCTTCTTCACGATTTGTTTTCTTTTTTCGAATACCAAATACCAGATTATATTGATCATTTAGTTCTAAGATCTCTTTATCATCTTGGTTATTTTTAAGATATTTGCAGATTGTTGTTAAAACTTCAATCTCAAGTCTTTTGATTCTTTTTAACTTGTCCTTTATGTCAAACAGCTCTTCCTGCATACATATATACATAAGTATTTGAATATTTCAAGTCAACTAAAAAAAATCTAACACACAAAATATTTGTACATGTGCAAAGTCTGTGAATATTGTGTTTGTGCATATATTTGCACATGTGCAGGGTTTTATGAATTGTACATACCTCTCTTGTTTTCTTTCTAATAGTTTTTTCATGTGTTTCCTCAAACTCCCCAAAACCTCCATTTTTTATCTCATTCTCTTCTCTTTTTTTCACCATGTCGTTATCCCAAGTTTCAATTGCTGGTAGGGTCCTCGGAACATCATCATGTGGACCTCTGATGTTGTGAAAATATGTGGGCTGAAATAAACAATGTGTTTTCAGTATTAGGAATAATAAAATAAGAAATGCTATGTAAGAAATATGGGAAAAAACACTAATCAGAAAACCAAAGATTAAACAATCAAGAACAATAAAGCTATGATTTAACAATTGAGAATCAAAAAACCTTTACACATAGTCATAGTCACATATATAAAGATTACAGGTTATTTATATTATTTTGGATTTTTTTTATACCATAAGCCAACACAGAGTATTTCAGATACACAAAATCTTATACACACAGTTATAGTCAATGACAATGGAGCAAACAGTTAGCATATAAGAATTTTAATTAATTAATATGTACAAATTGATCCCTCTAAAGAGCCATGGAACATCAACGGGTCAAACAGGACATCTGTTCAGGACACCCAAATATGAATAGACAACAGTAAGAAGCATACATAGGTTAAAAAGCACCAACCATTACAGATTATAATCCTGGTAAAAATATGCATGCAAAGAGATGCAACCAAGTCTACAACCTCTTTTTGGATATGTATTAAAAAATCATTTTCATATTATTATGTAAGAAATGGAGAGGTACTTACAACAAGGAAAGTGATTGGACCGGCATATTTGCTTTTTCTGTTCTATGGAGTCCAGCCTTCTTTTGAACCTTCAACTCCCTTCAACACATATGAACACCAATCCATATCTTTGATCTCCTCAACAGCCAGCAGCTTGTATACAATATCTTTTTTGCAGTTTCCACTCGTGTAGCATTCGTGGAAGCAGTTTGCGAAGAGTGTCATGAAGTTCAGCTTGAAAAGTATTCCATCATCATCCGTCTCTTCAATCTTTTTCACAACAGCACCTTTTTGTATGTTTTCTCCAAGAAACTGATCCTCCCAAAGTTTAAAAATATTGTTTGTTCGTTTGACTGGTTCGACTTGTTCTAAGCTTTGACTTCCTAAGGGAATCCCAAGTATTTCATGAACAAGATCAGGTGTGAGGCTTATGTCTCTTTTTCCGGTCCTCATGACCAAATTTGTGTCATCCAGATTCTCTAGCAAATAATGTCCCAATCTAAGAGGACATTGTTGTAGCTTCATATTTAGAAGGGCTTCGAAGCCCATATCTTTCACCGCTTCTCTTTGTTTTTCTGACATCACCTTGATTGCATCTATGAGGCTTGATGGTGATGTTTTTATTCTCAACCCAAAAATTTCATTTGTTGCCTTGTTTTGAACGTGTGCTTCCACCTCTTTAACAGATATTTTTCTTTTTTTTTGATGTTTGTCCCTTTGATGTTGATGCAAAATCATCTTTATTTTGGATTTGTTTTTTGGGTTTTCTTTTTTGTGGTACCGTTATTTCCTTTTCTTTTTGCTTCTGCAGGATTGATCTTGTGAGCCGACCGAAGTACTCTTGTGGGTTCTTTTATTGTAATTCCTTTAAGAGCTGGAGTTCTCTTTGTTTTTTTTTTGCAGGACAGGTGAGGGTTTGATTTTGTTTGTTGAAGCTAGTACTTTTTCTTTTGCCCACCTTGTATTTTGTTGAGTAGGAGTTGATAATGATGCTATTTCTTTCAAGTTGTTGGTTCTTAATCTTTTCTGCGGTGAGTTTTCATCACTAGTACTATTTTCCTCTCCACCTGTTCAAAGATTATTAATATGTATTATAAAATAAATCTTTATAGAAATGTTTGATATTTTCACATTTAAAAAAAAACTTTGTACATGTTAAAAGTTTGTACATGTGCAAAATTACACAACTTTGTACATGTTAAAAGTTTATACATGTGCAAAATTACACATCTTTGTACATGTTCAAAGTTTGTACATGTGCGTAAGTACACAACTTTGTACATGTACAAATATATGTATTATAACATAATTCTTTGTAGAAATGTGTGTATGAGATCACAACTTTGCATATGTGCACAAGTACTCAACTTTGTACATGTGCACAATTACGCAGATGTGTGCATGTTCATGATTTTCACATTTTACAACAAAAGTTATATCATCTAGATAAATATTTTCAAATGTTACCTGTAATGTGTTTTGAATTTGGAGTTGTCATCTCTTGATCAGTTGAATAAATGTATTAAACTTTCAACTTGAACAGTTTCCTGCATTTTTAAAACAATATGCACATATGAGTGTCAAAATAATCAATAGATGTATGAAACTTTCAAAACATCTATCTTGATTTGAACTCAAATCAGCAAAACAATCTCTTGATGTGTCCTAAACTAACATTTCACAATCAAGTATACACATGAAAAGATTAACAAAAGACAAATGTAACTTGCAAACTCAAACAAGGACACTTGTACTTGAAACTAAGATTGAATGACACTTTAGTTCCAAAAAAAATCAACATAGTGTTTTAATTAACTGCTTGTAAAGCCCAAAGTCAATATCAACATGATTCTAAGAAACTATAATGTTTTGGTGGTTCAAACCTATTCCAAATTTCCACAAATCCTACTTTTACAAGGCATTTTATCAAACAGGTAATGTGGTATGCTTCTTTTACCAACGCAGTAGCAATTCAGAGTGCATAGCATCAATGTAAATCAGATAGTCACTCACCTGCAACTAAATGGGAGTAGAAAGGGTGATATGGCTACTTCATAAACATACTAACAGTACAAAATTCCCAAACAGGACATTTTTTTAAGGTATCATCCAATCAGATGTTGTATTTATAGAATTATTTCTCCTTTGCATCAATACTAAACAATCCCAATATTGTTTGGTGAATTATCTCTTTGATTGTTACAGTACAATCACTTATATGCCCTAAACCCCCAATAGGGTAAAATTATATGCAATTCAGAGTGCATACTAGGAAATACGTGTCGGCCAAGGATGAGAGGGCGTTTAATGTGGTGGTGCGACAGGTTCTGGTGAGAAGGAGACGAGGTACGGAGATGCAGGCGCAGTGTAGCGTCAAAAACGTAATGGCGATGGAGGCGTATGAAATTGATTAGTTCGTTGTCGCTGACTCGCCGTTGCCGGAGGGTGGAGCGGAGGTCTGGTAGTGATTGTGTGAAGGCGTAAATGGTTGGACCTGGTAATCGTAAATCAGAAGTGGAGGATTGGAGCTTGTGTTCGTAATCGAAAATCAAAGTCAGAATTTAGAAAAGGAAGTGAGGCGTGTCCTAAACATAAGGGGTAAGTGAATTTAATATTTAATATATTTTATAAAAATCATATACCAATATTGTGATGTATTAATTGGTTAGTTTAACTGACGCTTATATATCTTATTTTTTTTATCATATGTTTTATGAAATAAAGACAAAATTGTTGTGAGAACCTAGGTTACCGTAAAAAGTTATTTAGGCTGACATTAAAAGTTACTAATTAAGACTAAAATATTTATCATATACCAATCGAACCAAACTTTTTAAAATTAAACTATAGAATTGGATTCGATTTCAACATTTTAAACTTAAATAATGAGACATTTTCAAATGTTGTATTATTCAAAACCAGAAGTAACCTGAATGCCCGATCACTGTTACCCGAAACCCGATCTACCCAACCCGATTAACCCGAAATGAAAACAGGTCGGTCGGTTTAATCGGGTATCAGGTTTTTTCGACAGGCCTAGCGACAGAGTTGCGAGAAATAGAAAGAGTGAATTACGCTTTACAACTTTAGGGATATGTGATTATTTTCATTGTACAATATTAACTATTTGCCCCTGGTTAAAGCTGATTCAAAATAAATATATTAAATTTTTTGTTTTTAATTAAAAACCATTTAATTATTATATGTATGCTACTTTCTTTTACTATTATTGTTATATATTTTTAAAGTATTATATTGATACATTGTGTTCTATGTTTTGCATTAGATTCCTAGGTGGTGTGGATCTTAAGATGCATAGCACTAGTCGACATGGAGTTGGTGATTGTAGTGAGGTTAGTTTTTCAACCTTTTAATTTGTTTTCATTTATGTATTACTATAAACTTATTATTCTTGTCAACATTTAGATACTGTGAACAAGATCATATGGTGGCGGCTCAGAATCCTCCATTCACGACATCCACGGCTCATACTCCACCCACGATACCTACCAAACCTACAATGGATCAAAGTTTTTTGAGGTTTGTACATGTATAGAACTTTTCATAAGTTTGCCAACATAGAAACTTATATATTTTTGAAGATGTACGCCTTTTTTTTGGAAGTTTGCACATGTGCAAACTTAATACTTTGCCATATTTTTGGAAATGCTTCAAATTTATACAGAAATATGATAATCATAACGGACATTGTAGAGTTAGAATATGTTTAGCAAACTACATAACCAAAAAACATATGAGAAAGGAAAATGAAAGCAAATTCAAATACAATGAAGATATGTGTTGAAGACAGAAAACAAATTAATGAATTTAAAAGTTAGAAGAGTAAATTGAAGCGGTTTGCTCTGTTTTTGTAAGCTTCAAGTAAATTAGAGCTCCTTAATCCCAACTCTATCTTTGAAAAATATTTTGCATCATCAAGGAATTCCTTCATCCGTTTGTTCTTATCAGACATCAAAATCTTGGTTACATATTTCTTGCGGAGTCTCATCAGTTGAATTTTTTGTTCGTCAGATTCTTTTACAAACCCACAATCAAACCTTGAAATTGGACCACCAGTGAAGCATTCCATGTGTCTCATTGCAAAGATTGCACAGTCTACTTTATTGTATACTGTTTGCCATTTCATTTTAGCCAACTTCACCTATTGTTTAGCAATTATGTCTGCACTTTTGTGCTTCATTTCAGCTATATACCTTGAGAAGAAATCAACCTGTAGTAAAACCAAGATTTCTTTAAGTTTTTTTGTTTTTTCTAGTTATATATATGTAACGATGTTGAAATATTTAAGATTATTAATTCTTACCATTCTCTTTGGAGACTTGCAGTAATAGCCAACCTTCTTGTTTTTTATGTTGTCTAAAAGGTGTACCACTTTTTTGTTCAAGTCAAAGACATAAACGTAGTAGTGGGAATGGTGACTAATTGGGAAGAACACCTGTATATATGCAAATTTAGTTATTAAGTTTAAATGATAAAATTTTGCACATGTACAAGTATGTGTACATAGGCAAATTTCTAATTTTTGAACATGTGCAAAAATTTGTACATGTGCAACTTAACAGGAATACACCTGTACAAATGCCTCATATACATTTATGCAGATTTAGAATTTTTGCCTATATGCATGTATATGTACAAATGCAATTTGTTATATTTAAGAAAGAGTCCATACCAAATCAACTTTTTTCAGGTTTTTGATCTTGCATTTTTTGAGCGTGTTGTTGGTGTTGTCTTCAAATATCTTGTACAACGCTTCTAGATCAGCATCTTCATCAAAGTCTTCCTTCTTCTGTTATTTGATTAATTTAATATTAGTAGCATGAATATCATTTTTGTTCTTTAATAATTTATATAAACTGAATGAAATATTACCAGATGGATGACATTACAATAAACTTTCTTTGGTTTGTGTTTGGTTTTAAGCCATTCTTCATGGTTTAAGATGAAGATCTAGATATCTATGAAATTTAAAGCTACACATGTGTTTGGTATCATTGTCTCCATCAGAATCCTGCTAACCTGCATCCCATCTTTTGTCTCAAAAACGGGATGGCTGCATTTAACCAAAAAAAAAGTTAACTCCTAGTTCTTGAATTTTTGCATAATTGTTTGTAGAATTGTTCAAGATATGCATGTTTAACATTTTAACCATCAAACAAAAATGTAGAAAGGTGCACATGTGCAAACATATGAAAAGTTTGCACATGTGCAAACATATGAAAAGTTTGCACATGTGCAAAATGGTTTATACCATTAAAAAAATCTCTGAAAAATAAGACCTTGCATTAGAAAGAATCATACTTCTGGAAGTTGCACATATGCCAAAATAGATATTATTCCAGATATTCACATTTAAAAAAAAAACTTTGTACATGTGCAAAGTTTGTACATGTGCAGAAGTACACAATTTTATACATGTTCAAAGTAAGTTTTATTAGCCTAGGTAAATATAAACAAAACACTTACTGGATTTCACCCTCCAAAGCAAAAAGTCTATTTGATATTGTCACCTCGATTGGTTTCACCATATCAAGAACTTCAACAATTTTCTTGTAGTTAGGAGAATTATTGTACACAGATGGTTTCCGTAGCCTTTTAACCAATTGAGTTTCTTCTTCATTTTTGTCATCAATCTCATTGTTTGGATTCACCAAATGAATCTTCACCGGTGTTCCTTCATCATCAACAGGTTTTGCTCCCAACTTATCCAATATATTGCCAAACTCCTGGGATAATTTCAAATCAATAGTAGGTTTGTCAAAGTCGTCATCTTCTTTAGGCACTTTAGATTGAAGTTGTTCAGCTATTTTTTCATCATTAGTATCTAAATCAGGTTGAGATTCTTGGGATATTTTCAAATCAAAACTAGGTCCGTCATAACCATCCACTTGCTTAGTCAATGTAGTTGAAACTTGTTCAACTTTAATAACTTTATTGGTATGTAAACTAGGTTGAACTTGCTCAATCTTTTATCATCCTCAAGATGATTAACATATGTATAGCTACTGTTATTTTTATCTACTTTTCCTAATTTTACTAGGCCTACTAATTCATTGCATACCTGTCCCATGTATTCATCATATGTGATAGGAAGAAGAACTTGGAATTTTGGGACATAGTTTGTCCATTTTTTGGCAGGTCCAGATGATGATGTTGATGGAACTGTGATTTGATTGTTAATGTATGTTTGGTGTTCGATGTTGGGTTTTTGTTGTTGATCTTTGGTCATTTTTTCAAAATCGGGTGTCTTTTTTGTGGAGTTTCTGTTGATGGCTGATTGATTTCCATCTCCTTCTCCACATGACTTGGTGCATGGTACATGGATGTGTCTACTTTTGTATTAACCATATATTTATCCACGATTTCTTTTTCTTCTTCTCCTTTGTTCATCATCTCATCTTGAACACCATCGTTGTTTTTATGTCTTTCACTATCGTCTCGGACGTTGTTGATGGCTTCAATGTTCATCATATCATCTTGCACATCTTCATTTTGTCCCACTTTTGTCGTGGTGTTTGTATTCATTTGGTCACCACCCACGTTCTCTTTGTTTTCTTTATTTACTTGATTACCAGCAACATTATCCCCTGTTTCTGTATTCATGACATCATCACCATCTTTATTGGCATCACCATTACTAATGTCATCTTTTGCATCATCATTTTCATTGTCTTCATCATCTTCATTTTCCTTATCTTTTACATCATCATTATGATCATTTTCATTATGAATTTGTTGATCACCATCACTATCTTCAATATCATCATCTTCATCATCACTTTGCTGATCATCATCATCAGAACTTGCTGGTATGACTTCATTATCATTTCTATCTTGATCTTCATCATTTTCATCCTCATCACCTTCTTTATCTTCATTTTTTTGTCACTATGTTGATCATCATCATCAGTATCATAAGATTTTGGTATGTCTTCATGATCATCGTCATCACCATCTGAATATGTAGCGATACCAAACATCGATTGAAACTCCCTTTTCAAATTCAAAATCTCCTCATCGTTAGGGTTCTCTTGCATGTAGGTCCAAAACTTGGTTGTAAGTTCACATTCATATCTGGAAATCCTCTTCATTTTATCCTTCATCTCTATCAAATCTTCCTGTATACATTGTTAAATATACATTAGTAAAGTTTTAACTGTTTCATACAGGCAGATGTGTCCATACTTTATGGTGTATGAAATTTTTGCGCATGTACATATTTTTTCCTATGTGCAAAACTGAAATTTTTGCATATGTGCAAATTTTTGCATGTGTGCAAATTTTTACACACATACAGTTTTGCCTATACCAAAGTTTGCACATGTTCAAAGTTTGTATAATAAAACTTTTACATGTTCAAAAAAAATGCATATTTATTAGTTTAAGTAATTAGTGCATTAAAAAATGCCACAAATATGATAATCATACATACCTCTCTTGTTTTTTCTGTAACAACTTGCTCTTGTTGTTCATCATGTTCTTCATCTTCCTCAAACTCCCCAAAACCTCCACTTCTTATCTCCTTCTCTTCTCTTTTTTTCACCATGTCTGAATGCCAATTCCCAAGTGCTGGTGGTCTCCTTGGAACATTATCTTTTGGACCTATGATCTTGTGTAGATATGTGAGCTGGAATAACACAATTACATTCAGTACTAGTAATAATGAAATAGTAGATACTGCTTGCAACAAGTACAAAGTTACTTACAACAAGAAATGTGATTGGACCAGCATATATGCTTTTTGTATTGTATGGAGTCCAGCCTTCTTTTGAACCTTCAAGTCCCTTCAACACATATGAACACCAGTCCATATCTTTGATCTCCTCAACAGCCAGCAGCTTGTATACAATATCTTTTTTGCAGGTTCCACTCGTGTAACATTCGTGGAAACAATTTGCAAAGAGTGTCATGAAGTTCAGCTTGAAAAGTATTCCATCATCATCCGTCTCTTCGATCTTTTTCACAACAGTACCTTTTGCTATGTTTTCTCCAGGAAATTGATCCTCCCAAAGTTTAAAAAGATTGTTTGTTCTTTTGACGGGTTCAACTTCCTTTAAGCTTTAACTTCCTAATGGAATCCCAAGTATTTCATGAACAAGATAAGGTGTGAGTTCTATGTCTCCTTTTCCGGTCCTCATGACCAAATTTGTGTCATCCAGGTTCTCTAACAAGTAATGTCCCAATCTCAGAGGACATTGGTGCAACTTGATGTTCAGAATGGATTCGAATCCCATGTCTATGATGGCTTCTTTTTGCTCTTTTGACATCACCTTGATTGCATCAATCAAGCTTGCTGGAGAAGTTTTAATTCTCAGGCCAAAAAGTTCATTAATTGCGTTGTTTTGAACTTTTACTTTATCAGCTTGGGCTTCTGACTTCTTACCCTTCAACTTCTTTTTTGGTTTTTCTTCAGCATATCTCAGTCTTTTTCGTGCACGTGGTTCATTTGAAGTTGATGTAGATTCATCATTTCTTTTTGGTTTTTTTGCTTTAACAGATGATCTTTTTTTAGTCAACTTGGTTATAGCCTTCATCTTTATTTTTTTTTCCTGAACTTGATTTTGATCTTATTATGTCACTTGTTCGGAATCCTTTGAATGGTGTGAGAGTTGACTTTGATTTTTTTGTTTTCTTCTTGTCATTTTGTTTAATTCCTCTATCTTGTATTTTTCTTTTAACACCTGATGTTGTGGTATTTGAAGTAGAAGCTTTGACTGTTGTTTCCTCTTTTGAAAAATTCTGCAGCTTCTTTGTCCTTTCTTGATATTGTGCTAAGGTTTCGTTATCACTGTCATATGCTAATGTGTCTGTTTGAAAGAGTGAATGTAGTTATGATTATAATATATATTCATTAATAATCTTTGCACATGTGCACAAGTTTGCACATGTTCAAATTTGTGCACATATGCATGTTTTTCTTTAAAGTTTGTCTGTGAAAACAATATATATAGAAATACTCATAGGTTTCCTTATGGACACGTTTTTTGCACATGTACAAAAGTTTGCATATATGTAAATTGACTATGTCCACACTTTGCACAGTTTTGCACATGTGCATGTTTTTCATCAAAGTTTGTCCATGTAAACAATGTATAGAAATGTTCATAAGTTTTCTTTTGTATACATTTTTGCACATGTACGAAAGTCTGCATATCTGTAAATTGACTATGTCCACCTTTTGCACATGTACAAAATTATGCATATATGGAAGAAGGTAATAATAATGTGCTTAGTTGCACCTTTTTGTAATTTTTTTATACCTGTCTGTATAAGTGCTGTCAAGTTCTGTACATGACTTTGAGTTTTCCTCATATTTTTTCTTTTTTAACTTTTGTCCTGTACATGTAATAAATTAACATTAGAGTTAATTTCTTAATGACTATTCACAGGCAGTAGCTGTGATGTACAAACTTGTACATGTGCAAAAAACTACATACACATATAGTCAAACAATGTGGATGATTCAGGGTTGTACATGTACAAAGTTTGTCAATATCCAAATATTTCAACATTTAAAAAAAAACATTTGTGCATGTGCAGCAAAATCCATACACATATCTGCAAGCATGGTTAATTATTCAGGGTTGCACATGTGCAAACTTGTCAATATGCCAATATTTTAACATTCACAGACAATTTTTGTGTACATGTGCAACAAACTACATACACATATAGTCAAACAATGTGGATGATTCAGGTTTAGAAACTTTGTCAATATGCAAATATTTCATCATTTCATCGACTATTTTTGTGATATACAAAGTTGTACATGTACAGAAAACTACATATTCACAATGAAACAATCTCAATGTATTAGGTTTTACGTTAGCAAACATTTTAGCATGAAAATATGTGAATGTTGTCCTCAAACAACTATCATTATCATGCTAGACCACTTTTTGTTGAACAAATCACAGGATAATAGCAGAAAATTATTAGGATCGTTGTATAATTTTTCAAAATCAACAAACAATGAGTGTATTGTTCTAATTTGTACAAAAACACAGTTGAGAAGTAAAACGATTGAATCAAAGCAATTTTGATAGATATACATGTTTTAAACTGTGAGAAAGTTGTTTTTAATGAAAACTTATCATTCAATTGTGAAATCCTACAACCTAGGTCGGTTTTTGGTGATTTTTGTACTTTTTTATAAAACAAGGTCGGATATGCAGTAATTAGTGTTCATCAACTTCAGTGGAACTTGATTTTGATCATTGCTGATGATTTGTGACTGAAATTTTCGAGTAAAAAGAAAAAACGAAACAGAATCTTATGTATAATGTAGTTAGGAATAAACCTGTGCATTTAATTAGAAGAAATCAATCGAAACTTGCGAGAATCGATCAGGTATTGAGATTTGCCGCCATGGACGAGTTCTTCAGAATTATGAAGATACGAAGAATGTATGAAAATTCAAAGAATGTTCGTGATTCCGTTGAATTTTGCGATAATGATTTAATTTGATTCATTTTCCTTTTTCAGTTATTTTGTTTGTGATTTGTCACAATTGCCCCTGGAATGTTTAATTTGTTTAATTGATGTCCAATAGTTTTGTGTTATTTACAATCTTGCCATTAATGAATCTTGACCATTAAAATTTCTCATCCGACGCTCCTCCTTGAGTTCTCGGGTTCTCGGGCTCTCATTGGTTCTCAAAAAATCCCAACTCTATATATATATATATATATATATATATATATATATATATATATATATATATATATATATATATATATATAGAGAGAGAGAGAGAGAGAGAGAGAGAGGTAGGATAAAATGAGAAGGGTTAAAAGGTTGAGAAAATGAGAAAGAATCTGGGCCCTTTAAATTTTCAGATCAAAGGCTAGAATTTAATGCTGATTTTGTAATTACTATAAATTTCAAATCAATTAATTTATATTAAATATAACCTAAAGGGCATTAAGGTCATTATAATTATCCTAATTATGTTAATTCCTAAAATCACGTATCCTATCTTTAAATCAAGTATACCAATGGTAAAAATCCTACTTCTTCTAATCACAACCCGACGGTCAGCGGCCATCATCGTCCCTTCACCCGAACACCATCGCCATATGATCGTATTTCACATCCAGGTTTTGAGTGATCCGAAGAAGAGAGCCGATTAGGATCAGTACGTCGAGGAGATGAAATTGAGATCTCACATCCAGTCTACTGAATTGATTCACTCATCGAGTTTGGTTCATAACACAAAATTATCAGGTGAGTGAGATGGTTAATTAAGTTGAATTTAGTTTCCTAATCTTTCTAGTCGATTCATAGTTAGTTCTTTCAAAGCTTTGATCAAGAGTAAGATTCTCTCTTTCGGAAATAGTGGCTCAAATTGGAATAATTGCGTGCCAAAAAACCAAAAAACCTACTATGCTGGTATGAAATTGGTAGTCTTTTCTTAAATAAAATTAATGTCATTCTACGAAAGTTAAAAACGCATTATGTTGGTTAATGAATTTATTACAAGAAATGTGATTCAGGTATGATTACATGGCTACAAACATGGGCAAATTTGACGGTCAAACCGTGGACAATGTTTTACCTACAGTTTTCTCTCTGGAAAAAAATCGTTGGCAAAACAGGTTATAATTGTTTCTTTTCACTTCTGCATCCAATTTGATCACTTCTGCTTAAAATTAATCACTTGTTTCTTTTCACTAACTAATTGCATAATTTCCCAAAAGATTGTAATCTTACAAACCATCTCTATTTCTCTCGATCTCAGGCCCTTAACCCTTGTCCTCGGTATGCTTTGATTTTGTCAATTGGGTGTTAGGTTCGATTTTAGGGATGTTAGTCACAACAAATCATTGTAATTGCTGATTTTATTTGGACACCGACTTCTATTTTGTTTGCTAGGTGTTCGATGATTCATGGAACCCGAATATCAAGGGCCTTATTTGGGAGTAAAACCAAACGACAATGGTTATCAGACCTCTACTAAGGTGTAAATCGACAGGTGTGGTTTTTATCGACCCTTCTTCTTATTCTTTTTCTTTTCCATTAATGTAATTTGTAGAATTGATTACCGAAATCTGCAGATACGAAAAAAAAAGGTGAGGTGTGTCCTCGGTATGCTTTGATTTTGTCAATTGGGTGTAAGGTTCGATTTTAGGGATGTTAGTCGCAACAAATCAATGTCATTGCTGATTTTAGGGATGTAAATTGTTGTATTCATGGATGTTTATACATATAATCATAAATGAATAGACCTTACACCCAATTGATAGTTTTCAGTTATAATCACTTATGATTATAACTATGGGTAAGCATAGTGAAAATCACTATCTTCGCCAGTTATAATCACCAGTGATCACCACTTAAAAATTATTTATATTTGAAAATAATGAGTCATCGTGTGTTAATCATCAAGGATTAACACCGTAACAAACACATTCTGCTTAATTTTTTATTGTGATAATAATCATTGATGATGAGTAGTGTTAATCATTGATGATTAACACTGTAACAACCACTTTCTATTAAAAGTTATAATCATTTATGATTAATGCTATCACTGTATAAATGATTAGAACAATTATAATAATATCTATTCATTGAACTTGATTTTGCAGGTGTGAATCCAAGATAACAATGATCACGAGTGCCGACTATTGGTTTTTGTGTGATGGTAGCAACAAGAAAAAGAGGATGCGATTGATTCAAGAAAAATGTTCACATTGGGATAGATTTTGTAACTTTTATTTGTATGAAATGATTTAATCATTGCTGAAGATAATCATATATAAATTTTCATTTTTTTCTTCTAAAATACGTTAAATATAATCTGGTATATGAATGTGTTATTTGATTTTTCTTTGTAGTTTTTTCTTATTTTAAATGATTTAATCACTTATGAATATAATTGTATAAATGTATCAAAGTAGTCTGCATATTTATTTATAAACTTAATTTTGTCGTCGCTACTATATTCATGGATTATTAATAATTTTTTATTCATTAATGAATGCAATCGAAAATAAGAAAAAATTTGAAATAAAATTGATAAAAAAATTATCATTTATTAATAAAATATGATTTCGTTTTTTTAAGGTAATTACCAATCAAATCCCTAAATTATAGGTAGCATTTATTATTTTATTATTGTTAATTGTTAATATAATTATACAATTACTAAGATACCCTTATGATTTCATTGGTCCAGATTCATTCTCGCATTCTCAACCTTTTAATCCATCTCATTTTAACCTCTCCCTATATATATATATATATATATATATATATATATATATATATATATATATATATATATATATATATATATATATATATATATATATATATATATATAGAATCAGGATCAATTGAGGTCAAAGAAAAAGTTTAGATCTTGAGACCAAATCTGAACCATCTATTATTTTTGATCTACGGCTATTATTAAGGGGTATTTTGTAATTATAAATGTATTTTAAATTAAATTAATTTAAATTGAATATTGATAAGGGTAGTAGAGTAATTATATATTTTTCTAATTTTATCAACTCCTTAAAATTCTCCCCCTCCTTCTATTTCTCACCATTCCTCTCTCTTGCCGTCCCTCAACCCTAATTCGCTCCGTCACTCTCTCTCGGTCTCACCTTGAAGCTTTTTGAACCGGTCTTTGTCTCTTATATCTACTGCTATTCTTGTGAGTGATTTTGCGGTTAATGTCAGTCGATTTGGTGAGTTAATGGAGTCGATTGCTGTTTGAAGAAGCGTGTCTTTTATTTGCAAAACTTCTGGAAAATCTATCTCAAAAACTTCGCTTTCTTTCAAGCAATCTAACCGGTACGCCCTTGTGTCCATTCCTGCAAGTAAACAAAACTCTTTTAACTTTTTGTTTCATAATGCAAATCGTACAAATTAAAACCAATCACAAAACTCTTTTAACTTTTTTGCTTTCTTTCAAGCAATCTAACCGAATGTCAAAAATCAAAAAGTCAAAAC
This sequence comes from Cichorium intybus, assembly GCA_023525715.1. Lineage (NCBI taxonomy): Eukaryota > Viridiplantae > Streptophyta > Magnoliopsida > Asterales > Asteraceae > Cichorium > Cichorium intybus. The sequence continues at coordinate 17,125,188 of CM042016.1, read as the reverse complement.
TTGCAATTTTAGCTATTGATTTCATTTGATGAGTTACGATTGGCATTTAAATGCTTAATTGATTAGTGATTTACTTTTAATAATAATTTCGGTTCTACGTTTGAATATTTTTCTCGATATATGAGTTTATGCTTTTCCGTTTAGTTTTGTATTGCCATCATTGTATTATATATATATTTACATTTACATACAATATATATTTACATCTATTTCAATTTATGCAATATGCTCGTCATTGGTATTTAATTGCTTTTAAAAAATTATTTAGTGAATAGTCGTGGTTGTATTTGGGATTGTTGCAATTCACATTTTTTGTTTTGATTTTTCCACGGTTGTCTTAGGTTAATCGTGTTTTTATTTTTATCAATTAAAATTGTATTTAATGTATTATCGTAAACATTTTTGTTGATATTTTTTTTTATTGTTTTTACATTTTCTTGATATAATTTAAATTTTGTTTAGGTTTCCATATTAACTATATACGATTTTATAGGATCACTTGTTTTGTGAACGAGTAATCATTAATGAATATCAGGAAGAAATTCTTTTGATACTTAGTTGTAATAATTCAATTGTAACTTAGTTTTAATCATAAAGAATTATATATTGTCGATTATTATTTTACTTGTAATAATTAATGAACATAAGGAGGAAGTTCACTCGATATTTAGTTGTAATCATTTACTTGCATAAATCATTAATGATTAAAACATATAAATCATAACTATGCATACAATGTTAAGCAAGAATAATTAAATTTACAATATTAATCATTGTTGATTAATACTATATATGTATGTTTGTTTTATTAATCATCTAAGTATTAATAATTGATGATGAACAATGATTAACACTGTAACAGTCAATTTTTATTATCATTTTTAATCATCAGTGCATATACATATACATAACATTATAACTTATGAGTTGTTTTTATTTTGAATGTCGTTGAACTTGATTTTGCAGGTGTGAATCCAACAATAATAATGATAATGAGTGTCCCTCTTTCTTTTGTGTGTGATGGTAGCAACAAGAAAAATCAAAGCAACATTGTTTTGATCTCTATAGTCGTCATCCAAAAGTGAAGTGGGCTCAGTTTTGATTAAAGATGCATTGTATTTTTGGCTACATTGTGATGTAATCATCGATGGTTAAAACCGCATTGCGTTTTTTCTCTACATTGTGTTGTGATCATATACAATTAAAACTGTATTTTATTCTACAAATATTTGCATTCTTTATCTTTGCATTTTGTTCTGTTCATTTGATATTTACAACTATATTCATAGATGATTACAATTGTATTCGAAGTTTTTCACGTCTACAAATATATTAAAAACTAATTCAATATAAATATAAAACTACATTGTGTTTTATAATCATTAATGATTGAAATCGTATAAATCAAATTATACAATGAAAAATATATTCTGACCCAAAAATGATAATTAATATCTATTAATCAAATAAAAAATAAAAAATAAGTAAAAAACTTGACGTCATATAATCGGATATTATTAAAAAATAAAAATTAATTTATTAGTTTTTTTTGGTAACTAATGATCAGAATCCTAGATTTCAGGAATCAGAATCCTACCTCTTTGGTGTCCCTATCACAGGTTTATTCTCATTGTTTTCAAGAATAATAAGCTTCAACAAACTGTTTGGTAAATCCTTAACAATATGCCATTTTACAGGAAAACAACCAATCCACTTTTCTTGTTGCCCATACTCTAAGCTTTTGTTAAAATCAACTCCACCTATCATCTCAGCCACACCCAGCGTAAGGACAAAGACGACAATGCGACACAACTAATCAAAACCATCATCTCTAAGTAAAACCTTAATTCCATTGTGTAGCGTTATAGTTCAATCAAATATTTATAATAAAAAAACCTTATGGTTTAGAGAACGATTAAACTAATACGAAATCATAAAAATAATTTTAAATGAGAGTGCGATTGCATCTACCACTTCCTTATTATTGTTCCTTTTTGACATTTTGGTGAACAAAGAGTTGTATGTCGACGTCTATGTTAGTGCCGTCTTTTGATTTTGTCAAGTAGGTTATAATTTCATAAAATATCCAAAAAAATATGTGGTGGATACTAGTTATAACCTCAAACCTGGCCAAAATGTTGTCGAGGTGGAATTGTTTCGTCCAAGAGAAAATGATTGTAGGAAGCATATTATAAGGATCGCCATTGTCGAACTTTTCTGGTTTTTCCGGCAGTGGTTCCGTCGGCTTCATTGTGGAGATGCGATGTGGATATTTGGGTGGGCTGCTAGGTCTTGAGAGGTAAACATATAGAGAGAGAAAAATAATTCCAAAATAAAAAAACGAAAATTAAGAAACAAATTAATTGAATAAATTAACAAAATACCTAAAATGCCCTTACCAGATTTTTATAATTGCATAAAGAGACCTTAAATTTTTAATACGTACATAAACGACACAATCATATTAACCATTGATCTTATAATTTAAATGGCTGAGATCTGTTCTCGCGTTCTCAACCTTTTAATTGTCCTCGTTTAAACCTACCTCTATATATATATATATATATATATATATATATATATATATATATATATATATATATATATATATATATATATATATATATATATATATATATATATATATATATATATATATATATATATATGTGTGTGTGTGTGTGTGTGTGTGTGTGTGTGTGTGTGAAACTTTATTATATGTATATACTTGGGACATACGCGAAGTATAGTAGCTAACTTCTTGGGACGTCATTTTACCAATGTCATATGAGTACTCTCTCATGTCATTCTATTCCAAGTGCTCATAGTCTGTTTTACAATATTACACCAAGTCAGAGCACACTTAAAGGCCTCGAACATCTGTCCCATCTCACTGGTCCGTTTGTATGTGGCCATATGCTTGCATAACTACAAAAAACGTCATTGATCACACAAGAAATTTGTGACCATATGCCTTTTGCCATATGTTCTTTTATCGAAAGTGTGACCAAAAATATCATTTTAGGCAACATATAGCTACATTAAAATTGTGTGCTTGTATCAACTAAAAAATTGTGGTCGTATCATAAAACTGTAGCCATTGGGTAAAGAATATTTGTTGTTGTTATCAAGAATTTTGTCCAAAAGCTATGTCCATAAACTCTCTCTAGACATGCAAGTCCCTTTGATAATGATTATTGTTCTCCTAATGGCCACGATAATCTATTTTCACGGTGGCATTTGCTATTATTTGGTCATAAAAGATTGTCCATTAAGCCTTTAGATATATGAAATTAGTTAAAGCTTGACCAAAAGTGTTATTGTAAGCAAGCATTTTGTTCAATAAGTGTGGTCATAAACTTTTTCCAGGCACGCAAGTATTTTTTTTATAGTAAATATTGTTCATCCAAAGACCACATGAAGTTACTTTTACTTTGGTCATTGTTATTATTTACTATTTAGTCACAAAAAGATTGTTTGTTGGAGACTTTAGACACATAGAATAAAGCAAATCGTGGCAAAAAAAAATGTTGTTGTAATCAAGCATTTTGTCCTCATTATGACCATAAACTCTTCCTAGACATACAAGTACTTTTTGATAGTGAGTATCGCTCATCTAATAGTCACATGAAATTATGTTATTGTGACATTTCCTATTATTTATTCACATTAAGTTTTTTTAGTATGACATTTTTTTGTCATTTTGACACATAGTTACCTATAATGGGCAATACTATTTACCCTTTATTCACATATATTTGATTAAAATATGACAATAAGAGCATTGTAGACACAATTTATTTTCGTGACGACTATTTTTGTCTATTTAGCGACATAAACTTATGATAACCATTACATTTGTTATCCTTTAGACACACCAAAACTTTTGAAAGTTGCTATTGTTTATACTATGGACACAAACAGTTTCATAAAATGTGACTATTGTTTAGCCTTCAGCCACTTGAATGTATTATTATCATGACAATTTGCTATCATTTAGACACATAAAAAATCAATTTCACTATTGTTAACTTTTAGAATAGATTTTTGTTTAACCATCACGAATTAGTACTTATAGAAACGAATGTTGATTATCTCGTGACTATTGTTTATCTATAGCCACATGAAAGTTTCTAATTGTGGTTGTATTTAACTTTCAACCACGAGTATGAATGGACAGCAATAGTTACAAATACACATATCAGCCACATTTTTTAAACAAATGTTTCAAATAAATACAACAGCAAACATGATAAAAAAGAATAATAATAATAATAATAAATCCATACATAAGGTGTCAATTTACATCGTAAAGAAAAACTTAATCAGAACATAACTACAAAACTTCCAATGAGAAATGGTTGTATCTCGTTCATAAATCAAAACATAACAAGATATTTGAAGTAGGCTTTATCTTTTTCATGTTGCTCCTCGTCTGCTTCATCATGTCACCTATAGTTACAAAACATTTTTTCTGCTTCCTAGAATTTTGAAGTTCATTCTTTTGATTAGATGTTAGATGTGGTACCTGTAACAACAAAAGTTGTAGGTATTAAACATTGAAACAAATATGAATAATTAAGTAGTTTGATAGACTCGTTTATGAAAAATATATACGTACCGCCTAAAGAAAATTAATTAAGGGACAAACCTTTGACTCATATATGCAAGGGATTTTGGCCAACCAACAAAACAATGATGCACTTCCCCAACTGTTTTGAGATCACTGGTTTCTATTGGTAAAAATGTTGCTACATTTATCACTTCATCAAGAGACTTTATAGCAATCATCTTGTAGTGGAACTCTATAAATGCTTTGTTTTTCTAATAACAAGTCAACAATACCATACGCGACAATGTTTTGATACTTAGACACGACAGACAACATTGCATTGTCTACAATGAAATTGTCAATTACTTACCAATGTTACGACTTCTTTTTGCACTACTTTATATGTGGTAGCATTAGAAGTGTCCCTAGATCCAACATTATTTTCCATTGAAACTGCCTACAAAATGTAAGAATAAAGGGAAATAATAGAAAAGACGAGCATTAATATATATGTATTCCATCATGACTTTAAGAGGAAACCAAAAAACATAGCAGATAGTGGCGGATTGGCGGTTAGTTAACAAATGGGCAAATTTGTGAACAATAGACTTATCAGAAAAATAATGACCTAGGAATCATCATCGAATCTAAGAGAATTTAATCCATGACCTCAATAATGATAATATTCAAGCAATTGAATACAGCAAATTAACATACCAATAGATAGAGTAGTAAAGATAATGAATTAAGATATATACCTTTTCTTTCATGAGGACTTCATATAAATCGTGAGAGGGAACCAAATGCCAAATTGTAGGCTTAGGCCATGATAGCATACTAAGTGAAGCACTACACAGGAAAAAATATATATAACTTTTGAGAATGTATAGATTGACTTTCAAGAAATCAGTAGTTAACAATTGAAAGCTTACTTTGGAGAATATATATGGCTTTGGAGTCGTGCATCAGTTGCCAGCCAGGGAATAAGAACTAAAGGAAATTAGGGAATCAAAATGCTTGTTTGCCAATGAAAAAAAAATATAAAGAACTAGAAAAAGGTAGCGAGTTAGCTTGATACCCAATCAGAAGTACTGGCTTAAGTTAGATTGACAAGCCTTTAGAAGACTTGAAGCGACCAATGTCAATGTGTAACAGATCCATGTAGTCACAATGGTTGGAAACTGTAACAACATATATTTCAAGTAATCATCTGAAACAGATCCCGCATTTCAAATTTGAAGAAAAATAAAACAACTGGAGAAGACACACATATTTATCAATAATGTGATAGAAAAGTAATAAACTTGGGAAGCCAGCGGGTAGATCAAGAGTTGGGGGGAGGAGTGCATCAGGGAGGAGGAGACATGCGTAAGAGGACATGGAGTGCAATAGAGGACGACAATATGTTTGAGGGTAGCTTTCAATAAACTCGGCCTTGTCTATTTTAACCCGTGGAAGAAATCATAGAGAGTATCAAAGAAACCAATTAAAACAAGCAAACGAGAATACGGTTCTTCAGGTCAATAACCATATCATAACAATTTATCAACATTGGAAAACCTAACCCTGATTTATAATTTAAACCAAATAAAAAGACCTAATATACAAAACAATATTCTAACCAGGTGTTGGGATACGATGAGTCTTGTCGGAGATGGTAAAACATTCGACAGAGATGGTGAAGAAGGATGATGAAGACCAGAGCACTAACCGGTGTTGTGCTCTGTAAGTAAATCAGAGACTATCCGAGACGAGATCAGCGGAGCGCTTGCAAGATAGAGGATCGCCGGGATGAGAGTAGGGCAAAGAGAGTGTATCGTTGATCTTTTCTTATGCAGTCAAGTAGAGACGGCATTGATAGGGAGGAAATACTGAGAGACATGTAAGAAAGAAGAAACCTCTGAGGGGGGACTGGAGAGATCGAGATAGACAGGGGAAACTGGAAGGGAAGGGGGTGGGGGGTTGGAAGTTTTCTTTGGGCCGAGGCACATTTAAAAAATTATAACAATGGTTCTTACCTAATAGTAATTTTACATAAACAGTCCATACATTTTACAACGTTACGGGTAAGGGTCCTTTTCTAATAGCAAGTTTATGGAATTTGTCCTTTTGTTTAAAAAACTACTAAAATTGTCGATTTTAAAAAAACTACAAAAATAGTTTCCACCTAATTGCAAAATTTCAAAAGTGGTCTATGTTAATTACATAATTATAAATATGGTCCGTTTCTAATACTGATAAAATAATAATCAGTCCTATGTTTCATAAATTTATAGAAATAGTCTCTGTCTATAACAAATTAATAAAAATAGTCATTGTGTATCACAAAAATTACAAAAATGATGTAAAAAATATAGACTCGAATAACTCAATAACCCTGCTATAACACGCTGGCCATCCCACTAGTTATAAGTATATACTATTTACCAAGCACATTTAGGAAAATCTGCCTAATTTACATAATTCGTCCCTAATGTATACAATAATCACATATTTGGTTATTATTTTATAAAATTATAACAATGGTTCTTACCTAATAGTAATTTTACATAAACAGTCCATACATTTTACAATGTTACAGTAATGGTCCTTTTCTAATAGCAAATTTATGGAATTTTTCCTTTTGTTTAAAAAACTACCAAAATTGTCCTTGATTTTAAGAAAACTACAAAAATAGTCTCCACCTAATTGCAAAATTTCAAAAGTGGTCTATGTTAATTACATAATTATAAATATGGTCTGTTTCTATTACTGAAAAAATAATAATCAGTCCTATGTTTCATAAATTTATAGAAATAGTCACTGTCTATAACAAATTAACAAAAATAGTCATTGTGTATCTCAGAAATTACAAAAATGATGTAAAAAATATAGACTCAATAACCCCGATGTAACGCGCGGGCTATCCCACTAGTTTATAACTATTTATCAGGAATCTTAAGAAATTGTGTCATATTTATATATATGGTCCTTGCTAAATAGATGAATTACAAAATGGTTCCTATGTTTTATAAAGTTACAATAGTAGCTGATGTCTAATAAAAACTTTATAAAAATGGTCCCTGTATTTTATAAAATTACAAAATAGTCCCTTTTATTTGCATATATAGTCCTTGCTTAATAGATGAATTACAAAAAATGGTTTATGTGTTTTATAAAGTTACAATAATAGCTGCTGCATAATAAAAACTTTTTAGAAATGGTCCTTGTGTTTTATAAAATTATAAAATGGTACTGTCTAACAACAATCTTGCAGAATTTGTCATATTTCTAAAAATTACCAAAATTGTCTTTTATTAAAAAAATTATAAAAATGATTTGTGACTATGTGCAAAATTTAAAAATCCATATTTTGCATATAATTATACATATGGTCGTCTAATAGTAAAATAACATAAATGGTCGCTGTATTTCACAAAGTTACAAAGATATCGCTGTCTAATAGTAAAATTACAAACATTGTCCATGTGTTTCACATAATTACAAAAATGAACATTATGTAAGAGACTATTATAAAAATGATATCGAGAATATAAAATTGATAAGCCCGCTGCAATGCGCGGCTATCCTACTTGTATGTACTATAGTTAAGAAAGTTAAAATTATATATTAAAAAAATATTGTATAAAATATAAATAAAATAAAATATTGTATAAGTTGAAATAAATATTTTCGCATATGTAATCCAAAGTTATTAGTTATAATTCTAATAATTTTGATAAGTATTTTTATGTGTATATGTATATAGGTATGTAAATGTATATATGTATGTTATGTATTTTTATGTATATGTGTGATTTTATTATATTTCAATTTCTCATTATTTTTTTCAATAAAATTTAAAATAATATTCATGAGCAATGAATCAATCTCTAATACATGGTATCCAAGACTAAATAGTAAGTCTAGGATATTGATATTTAGTTACTGATACTTACTTTTATAAACCTAAAGTGAGTCATGCTAATCAGATATTGAAATTCAGTTTCTAATAAGTCATAAGTCATACATCCTATACCCTAAGTTATACGATATAATCCCTAAGTCATAAGCCCAAGCCCTAAACCATAAGTCTATAAGCCATAAATGTTAAGCCACAAGCCCTAAGTCATACGTCGTAGGAGTTAAGCCCTAAGCCATATGTCATAAGTTACGTCTAGATCCCTAAACCATAACCCATAAGCCAAAAATCCTAAGTCCTAAGCCCTAGTCATAAACTATAATACATAAGCCAAAAGCCATAACCCTAAGATCTAAGATCCAATCCATAAGCCTTAAGCCTTAAGCCATATTTCATTAGACATAAGTCATAAGCCTTAAGCCTTAATCCCAAGTCCTACATGATGATCCGTAAACAACACACCCTAAGCCATAAGCCCTAAACCCTAATATGTGGATGTTGCACATAATCCTTAAGTCGTTAGGCCTAATCTCTAAGTCGTAAGTAATAAGCCATAAACCACAAGTCATAAGCCCTAAGCCATAGGCCTTAGGTCCTAACCCCCCCCCCCCCCAACACACACACACACACACACATATATATATATATATATATATATATATATATATATATATATATATATATATATATATATATATATATATATATATATATATATATATATATATATATATATATATATATATATATATATATATATATATATATATATATATATATATATATACACACACAGAGAGAGGTATGCCACACATGTATTAACATGATGAATTAGATGTCATATCAACATATTTGACAAAATTAACAAAGAAAATGATGGATTATTTGTTAAATAAGTTGCATATCACCTATAAACATAGACACACAATTACATTAGCTAAATTTTAACTTGGATCCAATAGAATTACATTTTTGCAAAAACACTTTTCCTTCTAAAATTTCATTTCCTGCCTAAGCAATTATAAAATTTCATTTACACTATCAATTTTTGTTTCCACCTAAACGTTTATCACTCAATGGTTTGTCATTTTTCTATATTGTGCCACTAATAAGTAATAACCATAGATTCCCACTAAATTCGATTCCCTCGAAATTTTTAGAGATTGTAAATTTTAATGGAGTGAGATGACATGTGTTGCAATGAAGTTTCAAAACAAATTTATTATGTTAGTTATTTTTATCTTGACCTCGTCCTTTGGCCTCGTATTAAAACTTATTTGATATTTACTTAAATATTTGATTTAATTTTTTTAAAATAGTGATGAAAAACAATTTTTCTTATTTTTCCACGAACTAGAATTTATCAGTTATTTTTTTATAATATAGTTAAAAAATATGTCTAATGGTAAACAATTGTTATTTTTAGACATACATCACAAATTAAACTGTAGCTATAAAATACTTATAGTCACATTTGTTTTCTTTTATCAATGACTATTTTTACTTTTATAAAGCATAAAAATTAAATCGTGCCAATAAAATTTGTATAATACCCATGTATGTCGTAAATGCGTGTCGTAAATTTATGACACACATATGTGTGTCATTTTTCATTTATGACTGAGACTTCAATAACACACATTTGTGTGTCATCTGTATCCCTTTATTAACACACAATGTGTGTCATTAAAGACCTTTTTTATAGTAGTAGATTTGAGAGCCGACTCACCAATGTTTAAAAGTAATTGATTTATTTGAATTGGTGTAGACATCTTGAAAGAATTTGAGAAGAGAATATGATGGTGTGGTGAAAAATGAAGATGTGTAGTTTGGGATTGCCGCTTGAGCTATGCCGCACTCGCGTCCCGGTGTTTGCCGGCTTGCCGCTGGCATTGATCGCCAGCAAGGATGCCGTCGGCGTTTTCCTGATCCATTCCGTACAACCTGATAATAAAATAGCTTAACAAAACTAAAACTTAAATGGTCCGATTTTGAATAGACAATTCAAATACATAGACGGAAAAAATATAAACTTTCAAATTCTTCATTACCATTTAATAACACTAGGTGTGTACCCGCGCAATGCGGCGGCTGCAAATAATTCGTTTTGGTGAATAGGGGATGGCTAAGCGTTTAATTGTTTCCGATTGGTGGGTAGGGAATAGTCTTTTTCAAAAACATATCATATAACAAAAGAACACACAAGACAGTAAATGGTTTCAGTTTTGGTTTAGGATAAAGGGTTTTACGGTTTGGGTTGAAACGTATTTGTCATATTGTACGTAGGGATGAGCACAATAATGATTAAATTAGCAAACCGAAATCGGAACCACGTTGGAACCCATTATGCAATTCCGTTTGATTCTTTTTGGTTTTTTATTCCAGTTCGGTTCAGTCGTGTTTTGAAAGTAATCTTGTTGTAGATAAGTAAAATAATAGTTGAAACTGAATTGGAACCATATAAGAGAAGATTATGCGATTCGGTTCGGTTCTCGATTTCTAAAATTTTGATTTTTCGGTGTCGGGTCAGTTTCGACCGATTTGAAATCGATCTCATTGGTAGTTCTAATTGAGAATTATTTTGTTCCGATTTATTTTGAATACATGTCATATTCCAAATAACCAAATCCGAAACCGGTCAAATAGGTTTCGATTATAGACTCAATGGCTCTATACCGGTTCCAGTTACGAAGTTGAATACTCGGTTTCAATGCTCATTCATATGTTAGATGATTGAAAATTATGTATCTTATGTTTGATTGATAAGAAACTCAATTATATTCTCTTTATATCTACGCGTTGTTTGTAACTCTATTTGAGAGTTTAAGCTGCAAATAACGTGATATAACAAAATTGCCTGATACGAATTCTACTTTCACCTTCTTTGTATAATATATAGATTTTATTGAAACTTGCAATAAATGATTTGAAACTTTTATGAAAAAAGTTTCATTAATTTTAATCATAAGGTCTGTAATTAAGAAGAATGGTACCCACAAAGATGTAAAATACGTATTAACTAAATTTATTTTCATTTAAAATATAAAATAGTAAGTTATAGATTTTCTTTTCATAATTAATGAAAAATCATCTTTAAAATATATAAACTGAACCTAGCAAATATGTAAAAACTACTAATATGAAATTGTATTAGTTTAATTTTAAGATCAAATAATATAAACAATCATCACTATCAAATAGTTAGTATAACTTGAAGTATGTTACCATAATGAACAATCTTTGTTAAGTACATTACTACAAATTGATGCTCATATTTGACTTGGTTCGATAAAGGACTGAATAGATTGTATAGACTATAGAAACTCGTTTGATGGGTTATATTCCGGAGCTTATCAAACTTAATGAATTTATAAAAACAATATTCTATATTAATACTGCATTGAAATGGATAGTAAATTAATGACATAAATAGATAGTGACAAAAATAATACAATGCGCGTAAACTAACCAGGTTAAAATTTAAAATATACCAAACAGTGACAAAAAAAAGTACAATGAGCGTTGTGATAATAGATCCAAAAGTAAAATACTTGATTCCATGAATAATGAAGCACCATCCTTTGTCATATTCACAGGTTGGACGCTGCCACACATGACACTTCCAACTTTTAGTCAAATCACTCAACTCTATAAGGGGCAAATGGATAATAGCAAACTTTAGGATGAAAATATCAGTTTAAGTAACGGTACATCTACAAATACGACACATAAATTTCCTTGAAACAACTGTTGTAAAATGTTTGTTATCAAAGTGAAATCTTGAAGTGAACTAAAATAGGGAACATCATGAAACACCGGAACAGATAAGCTAAAAGGAATTCCAAGAAAATAGAAGTTGGCTATTTTTTTAGGGGTTTTGGTTGTTACGTTTGTGCTTGTGGAATTAAGATGTAAGGGAGGGAACCAATGCATCTGCAAAATGAAAGTCGTATAAATTGAGAAAATTGTGAAACATTTTTGCAGACCCTAGTTTTTATTCAACCACGAGAAATCACGTGAGGTTCTTTCATATGAGCCATAATTGCATCCAAATACACATTACATTTCTATAAACATAAGAGATTAAGAGGTCAATCAATGGTTATCATTTCAAAATTGATCAATACCCAAATCATACATTACAATATATGTACTATATTTAACATCATTATGCTAGAAAGTTTAAAATAAGTCTAGTTACCTCCCTTGTTTAACCATCTGTAGCAATGTCTCCATCATCAAGACACCATGTATCAACTCCAAGCTTCTCCAATAACTCAAAATTCTCCCTTATTGCAATGAAAATGAATGCAGAAATGCACAATTCGACTACACAATTGACCATATATTGACTAAATAAATTATACTAAATCAATTAATCTAACATTTTCATTTTGCGAAGGCTAATGAATTCCTTGTAAAATCCACTCCTGCACTATCCAATTCCGCAAGAGTTCCACCAAAAGCCTACCAAATCACAAATAAGCATATCAAATATTTGAAAAAAATCCTAAATCAAAAAGTAGAAATTGATGGAAAATATTTAGTACAAATCACATCGTTAACCTTGAAGAAACCTTAGAAAGACATCTCAACTTGAGCAATATACTTTCTCAGTTAACAACTCAATACAAACAGCTTTCAATATTAACTCGCTAGTCTTCGAAGGTATATACAAAAAAGACCAACTGACCTCTTTCCAACAGCTTTCAGCAATACTTCCAAATTGCAATCCTCACCAATTTCTTGTAGTGCAATGGCCAAAATACCCTTGGCTCCAGCTTTCCGTCACACCAGATAATATAAACCTTAGACCACCACCACATAACTTTTAGTTATATTTTTTTCTTTCAAGTTTAAAAAAAAATCACCAACAACAATAATAAAATAACTTACATCTTACATTAAAAAAAAGAACAAAAAACATCATATTTTCACCTTCTCATAATTATGTAGAAAAACTTAACCAGGCTTGTTCAAAATTCTAAGGCATGTCTACAAACAAAATCTTAAAACTCCGGATGCAAACTATTTAGAGAACATTGGAAAATATGTATTAAAAATCATAAACAACTTTTAAACATGAATTGCAGATCTACAACTTTTAAAGATGAGTGAGAGATAGAATGGCGAGAGAGAGAGAGAGAGAGAGAGAGAGAGAGAACAGGTACCATACGACATATCATTATCCAAAAGCACGTGGTAGATCCAACCTAAAAAAACGCTGCAAAGATTCGATACTGAAGAAAAAAAGTTGGATTTACAAGGGAATGCAAAAATAGAGAACCATTTTTGTCTTTATATCCTTATTTTGCAGATCTAGATCTCAAAACATGAAACAAAACCTCATTAAAACTAAATACTTCAAATACACACATTCAAACAGCACATAAATATGGCGGTGAGGGAAGAGTGTGTGAGAGAGAAGGGAGCAATAACATCCAACGTCATACATGTATAGTTTAAATCAAGTTACACATCGGTTCAAAACGATGATGCATAAAAAACGTGACCAAAGATCATCAATTAAAACCATGTATGGCAAACCAGATATTGCAAACATACCTCATGTATATTTCAAACCAAGTTACATATAACCCTTTCTCCTTCTTTAAATCCTGCAAGATCTGTAAGCTTAAGACCATGTAACAGATGGTATGACAGTAGTGTCGTGTTGCTCTGGCAGAAGAACAGGAAGTGGTGCGATTGTGGAGATGTCCAAACTCAAAATTCAGAAATCAAAAGGGTAACTTTCTAGAAGAGAGAAATTAGTTAGTAAGAGATTAAGAATTTAAGATTACAGATGTAAAAGATCTGACCATCGGAGCAGATAACGACCTCTTCGTCTTATAAAACATCAAATAAAAAACTAAAAAGGGTAAAATACTTGATTCCTTTAGTCAAAAATGAAATATCACAACCAGTCAACCATAAGACCTGCAAAACATGATTTAATGATCGAAAACAGGATTACGTTAAGAAATACTACAAGCAGCTACTCTGTGATCACAGTTTCAAAGCAGACACCATTTTGAAGCAGCTCTGTCTTGTCGTACTGCAGTTCTAACAAAATTGAAACAATCTTGGATCCGATTAGAGTGAAAAAATGAATAAAGCCGGATGGGATTTCAATTATTATGCAATACATATTAAAACTCCAACAAACCACTGGATTACTGCATAGAAATAGAGAGTTAGGAGGCCGGTTTCTACAAGAAATCAAAAACAAAAACCGGAGAAATAGAGCATCATAGCTGTAAGCACAGGTTTGTTCCTTTCGGGATGGTGTGTGTCATCCCCGGCTCAATCATCTTCGAAAGGATAAAAAAATTAAAACTCGATAAAAAATTAAAAAAAACTACAAGCAACTACTCTGTGATGAGTAAACCTTGATGAAATTACATCAGTTGTAGTCTATATGTGCTTGCAAAATAGTAAGAGAGGTAAAGAGTGAGAGATGGAGGGTAAACCTTGATGATAGCGCTGGTAAATAATGGTAGAAGCATGTGCCGGCAGAGGCATTTTCTTAGTGACAGATAGTAACCATAGTGGTGGATCGCGACGATGGTGAAGGAAGTAGTTTCTGACGGTGGTGTACGAGCGGCGGTGAATCGTCCGATGGTGGTTTGTGGCCCGTGGCTATCTAGGGTTAGAATGAGGGCGGTGTTCTTGGTGTAGAAGAGGGCGATGATGGAGGCGGTGCTTGTGGCTGAAGCTGGGGATGATGTGGTGAGCCACGTTAGTGTTGGCTCCGACTGTAACTCGATAGCGGTGTAGAACAACAGCGGGTGCGATGGTGCAATGGAAGCAGTAGTAGAGCTGGAGGAGTGGCTTGATCGTGGTAGCAGTGGCTTGGAGAAGTCTGAAGAAGAAAGGGCGACATTGAAGGCGAATCAGGGGAGGCAGAAGCGAAATGGTGATGACGGCTCGTTAGGGTTTTTGGGTCCACTGGGAGAGCTGGGATTTAGGGTTGAAAGAGAAATGGTTATCAGAGAAGATTAGGCGAGTTTGAGAGAACAAAGCGACTCAATCGGAGTGTGATTTAAAGTTCAACTCAAATATTTGCCTAGATATCAGGAATCAATCGACTGGATCAAGGGATCAAAGGTTGGGTCAAAAATCCTTAAGTAGGGATAGGATCACGGTGATACGTATATGCAATATGTGAGACACATTAGCTTAATAGCATTGTACACTATGCAATTTTAATGGTATCTCTTAATTTTAAGAGTTTCTATTTTTAGAAACCATTTTTCCTTTTTAAAGTAGTATAGATTATTTCTACTTTGCCGTTCCAAAAAACAAAACACATTATTTTTATTTCATCTTAATGAAATGATTGTCGCATCTCCAAACTAATTAATCTGACCATTAATTATTTTGAAGTAACAAAAGATTCATATTTTAAAAACAGAAATGTGACTTTAATCAATTGAATGAAAATACAAGTGAAGATGAGTTGTCTAAATCTACATGACTACATGGATGGAATGATGCATGAAAACTGGTTTGTAATTGAGTGCCGACGAGAGCATATGGATCGACATTGAAACGGTGTTCCCTTTTTTGGTGGTGGGAACGGAACGCACATGCTTCCACATGCCCTTTTCTTGCCAAATTTGATGTCTGTCCTGTATATGATGGGACCAATCTTCATATAAGAATTTAGAATACATTTTTTTCATGTTTAATTTTTAATATCATATTCCTTATGCTGGCTATACTGTAACTTATTTTTCTATATTGGTTTGAGACCACTAGAATAAGAAATATCCAAACGTGATAAGCATTCTTTTTTAGAGGGAGATTATTCGAGATCAGTAAAAAGGTTGAGATTGCGAGGCCAATTCTGAACCAATCAATGTATAAGGTCATATTAGTAATCATGTATCTTAATTAAATTATAATAAAAATATAGTTTCCTAAAATCTAGGATTCTGATGGTTTGTTAAAAAAACTAATTAATTAACTTTAATTTTTATTTTTATTCATAGTTTAAGAATCATTTTTATAAATTTTTTATCAAAATACCGTTTTATAATTTTAGTGATTTTGTTATTTAGCTACATTTTTATAAAGTTTAAAAATGGCTTCCGGCATATTCATTAATGAATGAAAATGTACATAAAAATAATTTTTTTGAGAAATTTTTAGAATTTTATTAAATCTGATATGTTAATTATGAATGATTATAAGTAAACCATAAATATTGTAATTAATAAGCACAATGCAAAGATAAATAAACTCAATATATTTGTAATCATAAATAAATAAAGCACAATGTGGAAATACAAAATCTAGTTCACTTGTAATCACAAAAAATGGAGTAGATTGAAAAAAAAATAATGCATTTCTAATCATAAAACTGATTGCAGCCTTGATCGTATTGTTACTATGATTTTTCTTTCTTCTCCTATCACATTCAAAAATAAAGAGTGGGCACCCGTAATCATTGTTATTCTTAGATTTACACCTGTAAATCAAGTTCAAAATATTAAAAACCAATTTGTATGCTATAATGTTGTGTATATGCACGCGTGATACAAAATGATTATAATCAATGTTTTAATTATCTATGAAACCATAGTTATAATCATAAATTATTATAACCATATTAAATATGTTTAAATTTATAATCAGAAAAATATTTTGATTCCATAATCATTGATGATTAATGAAACAAAAACTATTTTCATTCCATAATCATTGATGATTTTTGAATCAAAAATTGTTTTGATTCGATAATCATTTATGATTATAATAATGTTAACATTCGTTAATAATATTTTGATTACATTCGTTAATCAGTGATGATGAATGAAACAAAAAATTGTTTTCTTCAAATTTAACTTTGCCTAAGTAGCTTTATTTATAGTGAATACTTTCCAATTGTTAACTTTGCCTTTATAAAGTTTCATTCCCAGGAAATCATCAAGCATATGTAGTTGAAATCAAGACCCATACCTTTCTTATGTTAACGCCCTTGAAATCAAGACCCATTCTTCCTACATAAAGTCAAATTGTATGTCTGGATCCCTTCCTGAAATCAAGACCCTTTCTTATATTTGTAATCGTCAATGATTGGATATGAATTGAAACATTAAAAAAACATTATGGTGATTAACACACCTACAATCACTGATTAAGTATGAATCGTAATCACCAATGATTAGTTATGAAATCGAAACATTACACAAATTAAACTTCTATTTGACAATTTCTTCTGTCTGTATTTGACAAATTGTAAATGTGTTTAAAATATGTGTTCTTAAAACCAATGGATGACAATAACATGTTTAATTACTGATATTTAAGCACTCATCATCCAAAATATGTACGTGTGTGGCTGTGACCAAGAAACAGAAATAAAGAGAAAGAGAAACATGTGTTCAAACCACATAAGCACATTTTGAAATAAGCCCCTTAATTTAATTTACCAAAATAACAACAAAATCATTTTCAGCCCTAACTCACCTGAACCAGACTGTTCAATAGGATAGGTTCTTTACAATCAATGACTTCAATGTAGAACAGAACCTATAAATAAAAAAATCAATTCCTTGCTTTTCTTAAAAGACGAAACAAAACATCAAGAATTGATAAAAAGACAATTAAAGAACATCAGGGAAATCTTACCTTGTGGCTCAGTCTTCTGGAAAACGAAACAAACCCCCCAAAATTTGATCCATATTCAAAAAACAAAATGGGACACCAACGGTTAGAGATGTGCGAGGTAAGATGGTGGTGCGATTTTGAGTTCTGGAAAAAAGCGAAGATGTGAAGTTTTAAATACATAGATGAAAATTCATGGAAGATCACAATCAAAACAATAGGTGATGAGAAGATGCTTACCAGATGAGCAGTTCTTCATTTCGAGATGCAAAATTGAAATGGATTTGTTGGAGACTTAGGGACTTGCAGCGAAGACGATGGTTGTAATGTTGGTGTGTTTATGGATCTAGCAGCGAAGACGGTAGTGGGAATACAAATCTAGCAACAGCAAAAGGTGCATGTCTATAGAAAAGACCATGATGGCTGTTGTTTTGCCGTATAAAATCTTATGATGTGGAGAAGGATAAGAAAAGCGCCGACGATGAAGGATAATTAGGGTTCGATGAGATTTTTTTGGTCTCCTACGATAAGAAGAGAGACGACAAGAGATATAAAGGGAGAGAGAGTGGGATAAAATTTAGAAGTTGATAAAATTAGAATAACATTAAATTACTTTAATACCCTTATGTAACATTTAATTTTAATTAAATCATTTTAAATATTTTAATAATTACAAAATACCTATTTAATAATTGCCCTAGATCTAAGATAATAGATGGTCTAGATTTGGCTTCATTATCAACATTTTTTTGGCCTTAATTGATCCTTATTTTATATATATATATATATATATATATATATATATATATATATATATATATATATATATATATATATGTATATATATATATATATATATATATATATATATATATATATATATATATATATATATATATATATATATATATATATACTAGGTAAATTAAAGGGCCGTGCTAAGCACGGCCCATAGACGATTACCAAACATGGTTCACAAATAGGTTTTTGGTTAACTATAAGAAAGTACGTAGCTATTATGTCGTTTGTGCAATACTTCATTTTTCATGAATTAATTACTCAGATAAGCCCCTGTAAGGATACATGTATAGCTAGCCACTCAAAAAATCCCATGTATGTTCATAGAGATACCAGTTTCATAAAGTACTTAAACCTTCTTGTCAATGTATAGTTTCCAGGTTCTGTAAAACTCAAGTGGTATGGAAAAAGCATGCACGACTGACCCATATATAGAGTCAAGCCAAGTCTAGCTGCGTTTTTGTAAGGGAGAAAGAAAGACCTTGAGCAATGTTAAATAATTAAATCGGTACTATCCAACAGATTCTGGTCACCGTCTCGATGCAGACATCTAGAAAGGTGATTAAATTGCATTCAATGCAATATTGGTTGCCCTTTTCTTTCCTTTCCTGTAAAAAAGACACATTAATTAAGAGGAATTACCATACTACCCTTGGTAACATACAATTAGGATCATTCATTATAGATGCAAAGTAATGTTTAAATGATCATGAATAGATTTACAGGTTCATTATAGATGCTAACATACATCGATAACCTTAGAAACTTCCCAACAATGATAATTAACAGAAAACTTACACAAGCACTAATGACTTACAAACTGGAAACATTTATTAGTATCGAGAGTCCGAGAAGATATTCATTGGAAGACATCATCTAAAGGCCGGTGATGAGACAAAGAAGCATAACGTGAGTCAAATATATAAACAATAGATGATGTAATTACCTTCGAGTCCCGTGAGAATCCCGAATTAGACCCACGTGGTTGGCCCTGATAAACTTACATGCTTACCGCACATTGGATAAACTTGGTGCCTTCATAACAGAAAACTTATGTTCATGATCAAGAACTGCAAAAGTATCGTTGACAAATAACCTATGTTAAGAAGGGAAAAGAACTAATATAACTAAAAAAAGAATCTTTAATAAAACCACAATGTGCAATTAATTTACAGTCCTGACAGGAACTGATGTTGGATTTGACATATAGTTCGCATTGTCTTTATTATCCAGTAAATTGGTCAACTCCAGTTAGGTTTTCACTGTCAATTCTGTTCGTTACAGCGGGTTATTAATCTTCCGAAATTGAGATATATACAAGGATAAATTCATTAACCACTTAAACAATTTATAAAACTATAAATTATTAAAGAAACAAAGAAACAACGCACCTGAAAAAGATAGTAGCAATCAACAACAAAATTGTTTGTGTTCTGATTACAATTACAGGAGCACTCTGTCGTCTCTATTTTTGTATTCTAATTTCTTGATTTTCCCGATGGTGGTGGACTGGTGGGGTTACGGTTTGGGAGAAGGTCAATGTGAATGGAGATACATAATCAGTGGATATGTCATCGATATAGTCGGTGGAGGACATTTGTCCCAAATGTGTCCTGGTAAATCTTAATCTGCACATCAGAAACAACACTTGGCTAATTGGATGAAAAGATAACAAGAAAATCGACGGCTGAAAATCATAACCATGTAACCTCATCTACTGAGCAATGTAATACACAAATACATCAAGCCATGCCAACCTTCCTTTAATATATGGAATAATGCTTCCATTGCTTAACTTATCGGATATAAACATTTCTTTTAGTTGATTATGTTTCATTGAGGAAATTCATCAAACACTTGCTATGCATTTTGATTAAACTGAAACCATAACAAAATTTATAATAATAATCAAAGTAGGTAAATATAAATAATGTTTTGGTATGTACTTGAACTTGGTACCAAAAAACCTAGTGAAATATTTGAAGTTTATCCCAGAAAAATTGAGCGTTTTGAGTGATTTCTTCAAATTACGCCTCTGGAGAAGGGCAAGGTTGAATCAAAATATCAAATTAATAGAAGTTAGAAGTACATAGATGTAGAAGTTGTGAATGCCAATCAAGATACCTTAGTTAAGGATGCCATAGAGGCGATTCAATTGAGGTAGAAAATCAGCGAAGATGAGGGTGGCAACACGGAGCGCAACTGTTTAATTGCCTAGACTAAAAAGGTTAAAGATGTAAGCAATACTAAGAAGAACCTTCGGAATGGGGAAAGAGAAAAGAATATCGAGATATGGGATTGGATGAAATTCCTCACCAATATAGACAGATATTTTTCCAACCTGGAGACTCAATCCCTCTTCTTTGGTGAGAAATAGAATCTTCATGGATCCAATTACTGGATAAAAGAAATAACACAATAAATCATGAACACTCAATTAAATAGATACAAAAAGACACACAGAGATGGAGTTCGAGAATAGAAAATAGGGGTTTGAAGGAGGGATTGACTCATATCGGCGATCATAAATTACTAAAAAAAATTCTTCCAAATGATCCACTTAAGGACCAGAAAATGAGGATCATAAATCGATTGAATGCTCTAATATAATACCAAAACACGAAAATAAAAAAAAAATCTATTATTAAACCAATATCGATGAACAAAGGGGGAGGGGTCACCCGTTGATTGCCTAAGTCGGACTGGAAACGTAGATTGGAGACCAACTCTTTCGTGGGAGATGTTGAACATCGGAAGGTAGATGTCTTTGATGAAAGAGGCAGAGGCGTTTACCACCAATGGAAGAGAAGTGTCTGGGAATCTAGGGTTGTGTGATTGTGGATTTGTCAGTGTGGTTGAACGGACTGTGTGGAATTGAAAGTGAAATGTGAAACGATCGACTGTTCAGATAGATGAAGGCGTTATCGATGGATTTCAGTGTGAATTGTCGTCATTCTGAAGGTTAGTCGGAGAGTTGTAGAAGATTAATGAAAGTCGATTTTGTGGGGATCGTGTAAAACCGTATGACTAATATGAATCGATGTCTGATGGAAGAAGCAGAACAGGCCTGGAATGAACAGGTGTGGTACCCCTTCCATATGACATAGGGACGTTCCACTGAGACAAACGTGGTATGTTGAAAGCGGCATTTTGAGATGAATAGTGAAAGGAGAAAAATAGGGCTTTTATATATAGTAATGATATATATATATATATATATATATATATATATATATATATATATATATATATATATATATATATATATATATATATATATATATATATATATATAGGGAAAGGTTCAAATGAGAACCATTAAAAGAATGAGAACTATAAGAACCAATCTAAGCCACACATTATTTTGATCTAATGGTTATGGGGTTTGATCGTCTATAACGTGTTCATACTTGTTAAACTTCATATATATACAACCCTCCCATGAATTGCGTCAAGGGCCGAGATTCGTTCTCACAGTTCTTAACTTTTTAACGGTTCTCATTTGAACCTTTCTATATATATATATATATATATATATATATATATATATATATATATATATATATATATATATATATATATATATATATATATATATATATAGGAATAGGTTCAAATGAGAACCATTAAAAGAATGAGAACTATAAGAACCAATCCAAGCCACACATTATTTTGATCTAATGGTTTTGGGTTTGATCGTCTACAACGCGTTCACACTTGTTAAACTCTATATATATACAACCCTCCCATGAATTGCGTCAATGACCGAGATTAGTTCTCACGGTTCTTAACTTTTTAATGGTTCTCATTTGAATCTTTCCCTATATATATATATATATATATATATATATATATATATATATATATATATATATATATATATATATATATATATATATATATATATATATATATATATATATATATATATATATAGGAATAGGTTCAAATGAGAACCATTAAAAGAATGAGAACTATAAGAACCAATCCAAGCCACACATTATTTTGATCTAATGGTTTTAGGTTTGATCGTCTACAACGCGTTCACACTTGTTAAACTCTATATATATACAACCCTCCCATGAATTGCGTCAAGGGCCGAGATTAGTTCTCACGGTTCTTAACTTTTTAATGGTTCTCATTTGAACCTTTCCCTATATATATATATATATATATATATATATATATATATATATATATATATATATATATATATATATATATATATATATATATATATATATATATATATATATATATATATATATATATATATATATATATATATATATATATATATATATATATATATATATATATATATAAGGAAAGGTTCAAATGAGAACCATTAAAAAGTTAAGAACCGTGAGAACTAATCTTGGCCCTTGACGCAATTCATGGGAGGGTTGTATATATATATGGAGTTTAACAAGTGTGAACGCGTTGTAGACGATCAAACCCCATAACCATTAGATCAAAATAATGTGTGGCTTGGATTGGTTCTTATAGTTCTCATTCTTTTAATGGTTCTCATTTGAACATATTCCTATATATATATATATATATATATATATATATATATATATATATATATATATATATATATATATATATATATATATATATATATATATATATATATATATATATATATATATATATAGTTTAATTAGGGACTAATATAAACCAATGTACTAAGGAACTGATCTCATTCACAAGATTGTTCAACATACGGTGGACGCGCATGTACTGGATGATAAAAAAAACCCAGTTCGATTTTTTCGTTCTTTTAATTTTTAACACTTGTTTTTTATCGAAATAAATCTGAATATATAGAAATTCATAACTTTTTGTCCTCTACAAATAGACAACCATATTGATATACAAAAAATGATTTTTTTTAAATTCTGCTAGTTAAGATTCACATGTGAATTACATTTGATTCTGAT
Source organism: Cichorium intybus (assembly GCA_023525715.1). Classification (NCBI taxonomy): domain Eukaryota; kingdom Viridiplantae; phylum Streptophyta; class Magnoliopsida; order Asterales; family Asteraceae; genus Cichorium; species Cichorium intybus. Next base: position 17,101,376 of record CM042016.1, on the reverse strand, counting down.
TATTCAGTGTTCGCGTTACAATACCAAATGATATTGTTATGTGAATTTGAATAAACTTTTGTGTGAATGTGAGTGGAATTCACTTATGAATCATAGTAAATTCATCATAATTTATTAAAATGTTGAAGTGTTAAAAATTTTCTAAGTAAATTAATCGAACTCATATTTAGGAATAAATTCAAAATATCATATGATGTTGACGTTTGAATCTGAATATATATTCATCTGAATGTGAGTAAATTCAATTTACCATTTTTAATTTCTTTTTCAATTTTCTTGTAACTTTTACAAAATCCGAGGAGCTACAATCTCTATCGGATTGAATTTTCAACCCCTCTCTCAAGCCTAGCTCATTTCCAAGATGCTAAATCCAAAAAACCAGAGGGATCAGGTTCATGGATCTCATGGATGAGAGGAAACCATGGAGGTCAATCAAGCAACAATGAAGCTTCCAGCAGCTTTAGAGACGAGACAGATCCGTTTAACATACCATCAAAGACATAGTGAATCATGAAGGTATCTCCGAAACTCAAAGATCAACAACAAAATCAAAGCCCAATCCTCGTCATAGCTATGTTGGATTAATGTGTCTAAGCCATGACTAATAATTAGTATTTACCTAATTAATAGAAGCACAGTCCATTTGGGTTGCCCTCATAGCTGGAGGTTTGGTAGAAAGTTAAGTAGAGAGAAAGGTTGATTTATTATATGACTAATAAATCAAGATATTGTTTGTTAATATATTATGGAGATAATATATTAATTGAAAACAATATTATTTGATTAATAATTAATCAGAAATTAATTGGATTGATTTCTGTGGCATTAATTAGATTAATCAAGAGGTCAGGGATTAAAGTCGTACAAATTCAATAGTTGAATTGCGGCGCGCGGCGCGCAAACGAATTGGCCGCAGCGCGCGTACAGATAATCCGGAAAATGGGCTGCGGCTAGGGTTTTAGCTTTGCCATTAGGTTCCCTATAAATAGGGACCCCTAGACCTCGTTATCAGTCGCTCATTCTATTATTTTCTCTCTGGATTTTCGATCTCCCTCTCCCCTAGCTTGGGTGTGACTTTCATTTGAGGCAGGATACTTTTGCTGCTCAGCTTCCAGAAAATTCTAAAAGGTTGGTTTTTCTAATTTTATTCTTTTAGTTAATTTTCTTATGGCCTTTAGGTTTTGTTATATGTTCAACGAGAAGAAAACATAGATCCTTATAGGTTGCATGTGAACTTAGGTTATTTAGTTCATGATTTGCATAAAACCTAACAGTGGTATCAGAGCCTGTTTTCTTTTCTTGTTGAATTGCTATAACTGTTCTAAGGTTTAAAGCTTCTAAACCCTATTATTGTTTGGATCGACTTTTAGGATTAGGGTTTTGGAAACCCTAATCTCCCCCATGTAATTTTTCGATTTTGGCTAAAGGGTTTTAGGAGGTTTTCTATTTTTGGTAACTTTATTTGTTAATTAAATGGATAACCTTAAACCCCATTATTTGAATTCGAAATCTAGGGGGTTTAAGATAGGTTTTAATTAATTTGATTAATTTGGATAAACCTATCTTCATTGAATTAATTTAATTAATTGTTAATTAAAAGATAATTCAAAAAGGATTTAATTAATTTTAAATTGTCGAAAATTAATAGAAAATCCAGAAAAATATTTTAAAATGTTTAAAATATTTAGATTTAATTAATTTAATTAATTGGTAATTAAATTTGTTAAATCGATTTTAAAGGTTTAATTTTATTTAAAATTTAAATTGTTAAATTTGGTAAAATTAAAAGGATAAACCTTGAATATTTTAAAGGGTTTTAAAATACATCTTATATATGTTATTAAAGGTTAATACTATATATATGAGATAAATTTGGTTAGTCAAATCAATAGTAGGCCTCATTCACGAAGCTGGTCTATAAAGTGGGTATAAGGAGACTGCCTATAAAATGGTAGTCTAATGGGTGAACACTCTCTCCCACCGCTCGCCTGATCAGTGGAGGGTCGTTAGCCGAACGGGTTTGATAGAACCGCCTAATCATTAAAAGTATAATGATCAAAGTACTAGAACCATTTACAAAATCCCAATCTAGTTACTTTAGGAAAAATGTGAATTTGATGCTACCCCATGAAATTGCACATTGCACTTTATGAAACGTTGGTGGAGCATGTGTGGTTTATCGGCACACCAATGGGGGTTCATAAAGAGTGGCAATGGGTGTCTCGGGTGTTATCATTGTTGATGGAGCGTGTGTGGTTCACCGGCACATCAAATTTGAGATGATAATGGACCCCGAGAGTACCAAGCTAATTTGCATGGTTATTCACACCCGGTTTGTGATCCTCGGCATCCCAGTCACAAACGGTGGGGCATATCCGAGATTAAACATGCTATTGAACAGTTCAATAAATCTCGAAAGAAACTAGGAATTCCATTTATAATAAGATTATTTTTCCGCGGTGGAATCGGCTGAATCGTCATTCGCCTACCTTTATAAAATTTGCTTATAGATTACAGCATCCCTCTTCTATGTTGCAAATTGTTATAGTTGGATCCTAGCCTTATTTTATATTGGGTTATTATAAGGACCGACAAGTATCTAATTAAACTTACCGTCTTTTATAGATGACTTCTACTGATCAATCTGCTCCCCACTCAAACTCCAGTGTTCCTTCTATCCTCTCATTGTGTTCCAAGGTTCAATTGAACGGGACAAACTACAATGACTGGATTAGAAATATCAAGATGGCTCTGAGGTACGAGAACAAAGAGTATGTCCTCAAAACCGAGCTTGTCGATATTGACCCTGAAACTGCTACTCCCGAGGAGATTGCCTCGTACCAAAAACATTCTGATGATGCGACCAAAGTGGCCTGCATCATGATCGCCCCAATGAACCCTGAATTGCAAAGGATATACAAAGACTACTGGCCCTTTGAGATGCACAAGGAGCTTGCGGAAAAGTTCCGCAAGCAAGAGCGTATCGAGAGGTGCGAGGTGGTCAAGGACTTCACGAACAGCAAACCTAAAGATGGAGAGTCCATCTGCACTCATGTGCAAAGAATGCAAGGTTACGTGGAGCGGCTTAGAAAGCTTGCGATGCCTATGCCTGAGGAGTTAGCCGTAGACATAGTGCTCAACTCATTACCAAGTTCTTATGACCAGTTCAGGCTGGCTTATCATTTGAACAACAATCAGGCTAACCTGAATGAGTTGCATCGTATGCTTCGGGTTGCTGAGGACTGGATGAAGGGTAAACGTGTACCCTCGGTAAATCAGCCCGTCTTAGCCATTGGAAGTGGCAAAGGAAAGAAAAGGAAGGGCCCTCCTAAGCAAAATTGGAGGGAAAAGGTTCAGGTCGGGTCGTCCAGCAATGGCTCGAGAACCAAGTCTTCTCACATTCCTTGTGTAGCCAACCCAAATGAAGCCGAGTGTTTCTACTGCAAAGAGAAGGGCCATTGGAAGAGAAGCTGCCCCAAATACTTGCAGGATGTCAAGTATGGGAAAGTAAAGCCATCGACAGCAGGTATATACACTATCTCTAAAAACTCACCATCTTCTAATTCTTGGGTCCTTGATACAGGATGTGGTTTTCACATTTGTTCTGATCTGCAGGGCCTAAAGGAAAGCAGGGAGGTGGAGCACGGTAGACTGAACTTGATCATGGGCAATAGGAGATCGTCCCCTGTTACCAAGATTGGCGTTTACAGTTTAGTGCTTAGTAGTGATGTTAGTATAGAGTTATTCAATTGTTGCTATTCGCCAGAAATGGCAAGAAACATTATTTCATTTCACGCATTGTTCAGACAAGGATATCAATTTTCTTTCGATAATAAAATTGGTTCAATTTCTGTTTTCAGAAATGGTATTTTGATTTTTACTGCTTATCCTTGTGATGGTGTGTATGAAACTGTTGAATGTGTTGACAATTTAGGACATAGTGTAAATTATATTGATTCTACTAGTGGTATAGAAAAGGCATGTTTGTGGCATAGTCGACTCGGGCACATCAGCAAGAAACGCATCGCCCAACTCCAAAAGGATGGAGTGTTGGAATCATTCGACCTCAGGTCGGATGATGTATGCGAATCTTGTCTGTTGGGCAAGATGACTAAATCACCTTTCAAAGGGTCTTTTAAAAGAGGTGAGGGTCTGCTAGACATCATTCACACGGATGTGTGTGGTCCATTCAGAGCAACCACAAAGGATGGCACGCAGTTCTACGTAACCTTTATTGACGATTTTAGTAGATACGGTTATATCTACTTAATCAAGCACAAGTCAGACACCTTTGAAAAGTTCAAAGAGTTTAAGAACGAGGTAGAGAATCAATTAGGCAGGAAGATAAAGATGCTCAGGTCCGACAGAGGCGGAGAGTATCTAAGTATCGAGTTCCTAGACTATCTAAAGGAATGCGGAATAGTTTCGCAGTTGACACCTCCCAGGACACCGCAGTTGAACGGTGTTGCGGAGAGGCGCAACCGAACCCTGTTGGACATGGTCCGTTCCATGATGAGTCGAGCTTCACTTCCCATTCACTTCTGGGGGTATGCCTTAGAGACTGCTGCCCATATCCTCAATCTTATCCCTACTAAAAAGGTTGCTAAAACACCTCATGAAATGTGGACAGGGAAAGTTCCCTCGTTGGCACATATCAAAGTCTGGGGTTGTGAGGCTTTCGTTAGACGAGAGACTCAAGACAAACTTGCAGAAAGAAGCGAAAGGTGTTTCTTCCTTGGTTATCCCAAACAGTCCTTTAGATATCTATTCTACAGACCGAGCGAGGACGTGGTCTTTGTAGCTAGACGAGCAGTCTTTCGAGAGAGAGAGCTCATATTCAAAGAGGACAGTGGGAGTACCGTTGATCTGGAAGAAATTCAAGAGTCATCAGATGACGCAACCTTAGAAGAAACTAGCAACCAACATGAGGATGAAGTTCCTGTTGGTCCGACAGATGTATCCTTACCTCTTAGGCGTTCCGGTAGGGTTAGCATGCCACCCGAGTTTTACGGGTTCCATATAACTTGGATGGGGACACGTTTGTCAGTGATAGGACACTGATAAATTTGGATGAACCGGCTAACTACCAGGAAGCAGTGGCGGGCCCTGAGTCTGCCAAGTGGAAAGAGGCCATGGATAGCGAGATCAAGTCCATGCATGACAATCAAGTTTGGAACTTGGTTGACAACGTACCAGGTCGAAAGACAGTCGGGTGCAAATGGATCTTCAAGAAGAAGACCGACATGGACGGAAAGGTACACACTTTCAAGGCAAGACTGGTTGCGAATGGCTTTACTCAAACCCCAGGGGTTGACTATGACGAGACCTTCTCACCAGTAGCCAAGATAAAGTCTATTAGGATTATGTTGGCCATAGCCGCATTTCATGACTATGAAATTTGGCAGATGGACGTCAAAACTGCTTTACTTAATGGAAAGTTGACTGAGGATGTTTACATGAATCAGCCAGAGGGTTTTGTCAATGCAAAGTATCTCAATAAGGTGTGTAAGCTTGAGAGATCAATCTACGGATTGAAGCAAGCTTCTCGCAGCTGGAATCTTTGTTTCCATGAGAAAGTCAAAGAGTTTGGCTTCTCTAGGAGCGAGGATGAGTCCTGCGTATATGTCAAGGCTAGTGGGAGTATAGTCACCTTTCTGGTATTGTATGTCGATGACATACTGCTCATGGGAAACGATATCCCAACCTTGCAAGATGTCAAGGCTTGGCTTGGGAAATGTTTCACCATGAAGGACCTGGGAGAGGTTGCCTATATTCTCGGGATAAGAATATTGAGAGATAGGAAGAAGAGACTAATTGGACTTAGTCAAAGTACATACTTGGAAAAGGTACTGAAAAGGTTTAGTATGGAAAATTCCAAGAAGGGAGAGCTACCCATCCAAAGTAATGCAAAATTGAGTAAGACTCAAAGTCCGAGTACAAACGAAGAAATAGCTGAAGTGAGTCGGGTACCTTACGCTTCGGTTGTAGGATCGATCATGTACGCTATGACGTGTACGCCCTGACGTGGCCTTTGCTTTAAGCATGGTCAGTCGGTACCAGGGTAATCCTGGAAGGGCGCATTGGATAGCTGTGAAAAATATACTCAAGTATCTGTGAAGGACCAAGAACATGGTGTTAGTCCTCGGTGGCAGTGATACCTTGAGAGTTAAAGGATATACAGATGCCAGTTTTCAGACGGATAGAGACAGTGGTCGGTCTCAGTCGGGCTGTGTATTTCTTTTAAACGGTGGAGCAGTTACTTGGAAAAGTTCCAAGCAAGAAACAGTGGATGATTCTACGTGCGAATCAGAGTACATAGCAGCAAGTGAAGCATCAAAGGAAGCGGCTTGGCTGAAGAATTTTATCGGTGACCTTGGAGTAGTCCCGAGTATTCAGGAGCCCTTGGAACTATTTTGCGATAACGAAGGTGCGGTAGCTTTGACAAAGGAACCGCAAGACCATGGAAAGTCCAGGCATATCGACAGAAAGTACCACTACATAAGGCATAAGGTAGAATAAGGTCACCTCCTTGTAAAGAGGGTATCATCGGAAGATAATCCTGCAGATCCCTTGACAAAGGCTCTGAGTAGGATTAAGCATAATCAGCATGCTAGGAGCATTGGATTAAGAGATGATATAAGTTTTTGTAATTAGATAGATTTATGAAACTTGTAACAATGTTATTATATTTGACTCTTGTGATTTAATAATAGAGATTTATTAATGAGTAATGGTTTACTAATTTTGTCAATACTTTATCATTGTGTTTTATTTTTGCATGTTTACTTCCTGAATAATTGGATTATTCGAATATCCACAGTCGCTCATACTTTTAGGGAGTAAGTATGAAGCAAGGCTGTCATGAATTAGTTGTAGATTGTCTAAGGAGTTAGACATTGCAATAAGATTGCTGCAACATTCATGAGTACTTGGAAATGGAGATTTGAGTATTAGATAAACCCGCGCTCAATGGATTGCTTCATGGATTATATCACGAGCAATATTGAGACGATAATATCTTTTGATCTTTAAACTAAGACATATGAGTTATGATTTACTAGACGGTTGTTCATTGATAATACGAAACGCATCGGTAATTCGGTGTTATAAAACGTGTTGTTGTGAGTAATTTGTCTGGTAAAAGACATAAGCATATGAGTCAAAGTTTATTCGTCCCTTGACCCTAACGGGGAACAGATATCTGTAGGCCTCTCGATTAATTTGAAGTTGACTAAAATGGTTGGCCAACCGGGACTAAATTGGTAGTCTAAGAGTCATATACAAATCGGAAATCGAGGAACGGTGAGTCAGACCAGGATTGATTATATCCATGTCTTGAGTCTGAAAATATCTTGTTGGACGGAGGATCATCTGATCACTTATCTTTGGACAGGACTGACTAGGTCAAAGTTTCGCAGTAGTTTCTAGGAAGCTTAATGTGGTGGTTAATTAGAGGCTAAATTGGTAATTATAGTCATAGACTTATCCAAGTGGGAGACTGTTGGATTAAGGTGTCTAAGCCATGACTAATAATTAGTATTTACCTAATTAATAGAAGCACAGTCCATTTGGGTTGCCCTCATAGCTGGAGGTTTGGTAGAAAGTTAAGTAGAGAGAAAGGTTGATTTATTATATGACTAATAAATCAAGATATTGTTTGTTAATATATTATGGAGATAATATATTAATTGAAAACAATATTATTTGATTAATAATTTATCAGAAATTAATTGGATTGATTTCTGTGGCATTAATTAGATTAATCAAGAGGTCAGGGATTAAAGTCGTACAAATTCAATAGTTGAATTGCGGCGCGCGGCGCGCAAACGAATTGGCCGCGGCGCGCTTACAGATAATCCGGAAAATGGGCTGCGGCTAGGGTTTTAGCTTTGCCATTAGGTTCCCTATAAATAGGGACCCCTAGACCTCATTATCAGTCTCTCATTCTATTATTTTCTCTCTGGATTTTCGATCTCCCTCTCCCTAGCTTGGGTGTGACTTTCATTTGAGGCAGGATACTTTTGCTGCTCAGCTTCCAGAAAATTCTAAAAGGTTGGTTTTTCTAATTTTATTCTTTTAGTTAATTTTCTTATGGCCTTTAGGTTTTGTTATATGTTTAACGAGAAGAAAACATAGATCCTTATAGGTTGCATGTGAACTTAGGTTATTTAGTTCATGATTTGCATAAAACCTAACAAGCTAAAATTCCCATCACTGTCTTCGGTCTCCCTTTCTTCTCCACCACACACCATCATGCCGCCGCCACCTCTGACAAGATCTCCCTCTCCCGCCGTACCCACTTTCCCTCCGGTCCTTCACTCAAACTCTCTTACAATACCCCTACCACTACCACCACCACCTCTGCAGCGGCTGCCACCGCACCTCTCACGTTCACTCTTAAATCAGGGTTAAGCCTTTTAGGCTCCCCCAACAATTCCCCTCCCATAATCTACGCCAATTTCTCTTTCTCACCTCAAAACCCTAACCCTAAGCCTACTTTCTCTATCCAATTCAGACCTCGATTAGGATCATTTTGCAACGCCTCAAAATCCAGAGTAAATTTTTTTATTTTAAAACGGTTCAAATACATAAAATGGATTGTCAAATAAAACCATCTCAATTAAAACTTAATATACTAAAACATATAAAATTATATTTAACAAAACATTT